>WNWK01032541.1:0-21826 GCA_009830355.1 Cherax destructor
CTCCTGCCCCCTCTCTGTGCCCTGCCCCCTCTGCCCTGCCCTTCTCTGTGCCCTCCCCCCTCCTCCGCCCTCTCTGTGCTCCTGCCCTTCTCTGTGCTCCTGCCCTTCTCTGTGCTCCTGCCCTTCTCTGTGCTCCTGCCCCTCGCTGTGCTCCTGCCCCTCTCTGTGCTCCTGCCCTTCTCTGTGTTCCTGCCCCTCTCTGTGCTCCTTCCCCTCTCTGTGCTCCTGCCCCTTTCTGTGCTCCTGCCCTTCTCTGTGCTCCTGCCTTTCTCTGTGCTCCTGCCCCTCTCTGTGCTCCTGCCCTTCTCTGTGCTCCTGCCCCTCTCTGTGCTCCTGCTCTTCTCTGTGCTCCTGCCCTTCTCTGTGCTCCTGCTCTTCTCTGTGCTCCTGCCCCTCTCTGTGCTCCGGTTGAACCACTGTGTAACAATTAGCTCTGCTCACGGCTTTTGCTTTTGGATTTTTTTTTATCCTCAGTGACTTACATGGTACACGGGGAGGTGTGGAGGGGGTTCAGAGAGGGGTGGTCGTGTGGAGGGGGTTCAGAGAGGGGTGGTCGTGTGGAGGGGGTTCAGAGAGGGGTGGTCGTGTGGAGGGGGTTCAGAGAGGAATGGTCGTGTGGAGGGGGTTCAGAGATGGGTGGTCGTGTGGAGGGGGTTCAGAGAGGAATGGTCGTGTGGAGGGGTTCAGAGAGGAATGGTCGTGTGAGGGGGTTCAGAGATGGGTGGTCGTGGAGGGGGTTAAGAGAGGAATGGTCGTGTGAGGGGGTTCAGAGATGGGTGGTCGTGTGGAGGGGTTCAGAGAGGAATGGTCGTGTGGAGGGGGTTCAGAGAGGAATGGTCGTGTGGAGGGGGTTCAGAGATGGGTTTTCGTGTGGAGGGGGTTCAGAGAGGGGTGGTCGCATAATCTCTGACGACCGGTCCTGGCTAGCTCCTCCTTGCCTCGCCTACTCACCTTAACATGTACCTTAACATGCACCTTAACATGTACCTTAACATGTACCTTAACATGCACCTTAACATGTACCTTAACATGCACTTTAACATGTACCTTAACATGTACCTTAACATGCACCTTAACATGTACCTTAACATGTACCTTAACATGCACCTTAACATGTACCTTAACATGTACCTTAACATGCACCTTAACATGTACCTTAACATGCACCTCAACATGTACCTTAACATGTACCTTAACATGTACCTTAACATGTACCTTAACATGTACCTTAACATGTACCTTAACATGCACCTTAACATGCACCTTAACAGGCACCTTAACATGCACCTTATCATGCACCTTAACATGTACCTTAACATGTACCTTAACATGTACCTTAACATGTACCTTAACATGTACCTTAACATGTACCTTAACATGTACCGTAACATGTACCTTAACATGTACCTTAACATGTACCTTAACATGCACCTTAACATGTACCTTAACATGCACCTTAACATGTACCTTAACATGTACCTTAACATGTACCTTAACATGCACCTTAACATGTACCTTAACATGTACCTTAACATGTACCTTAACATGTACCTTAACATGTACCTTAACATGTACCTTAACATGTACCTAACATGTACCTAACATGACCTTAACATGCACCTTAACATGCACCTTAACATGTACCTTAACATGTACTTTAACATGTACCTTAACATGTACCTTAACATGTACCTTAACATGTACCTTAACATGTACCTTAACATGTACCTTAACATGTACCTTAACATGCACCTTAACATGTACCTTAACATGCACCTTAACATGCACCTTAACATGCACCTTAACATGCACCTTAACATGTACCTTAACATGCACCTTAACATGTACCTTAACATGTACCTTAACATGTACCTTAACATGTACCTTAACATGCACCTTAACATGTACCTTAACATGCACCTTAACATGTACCTTAACATGTACCTTAACATGTACCTTAACATGCACCTTAACATGTACCTTAATGACATGTACCTTAATGACCTGCCAGAGGAAATTAAATCTGTTGTATCACAGAGGAGGATGTGAGAGGAACAAGGAACAGAGGAGGATGTGAGAGGAACAAGGAACAGAGGAGGATGTGAGAGGAACAAGGAACAGAGGAGGATGTGAGAGGAACAAGGAACAGAGGAGGATGTGAGAGGAACAAGGAACAGAGGAGGATGTGAGAGGAACAAGGAACATAGAAGGATGTGAGAGGAACAAGGAACAGAGGAGGATGTGAGAGGAACAAGGAACAGAGGAGGATGTGAGAGGAACAAGGAACAGAGAAGGATGTGAGAGGAACAAGGAACAGAGAAGGATGTGAGAGGAACAAGGAACAGAGGAGGATGTGAGAGGAACAAGGAACAGAGGAGGATGTGAGAGGAACAAGGAACAGAGGAGGATGTGAGAGGAACAAGGAACAGAGAAGGATGTGAGAGGAACAAGGAACAGAGGAGGATGTGAGAGGAACAAGGAACAGAGGAGGATGTGAGAGGAACAAGGAACAGAGGAGGATGTGAGAGGAGCAAGGAACAGAGGAGGATGTGAGAGGAACAAGGAACACAGGAGTATGTGAGAGGAACAAGGAACACAGGAGGATGTGAGAGGAACAAGGAACAGAGGAGGATGTGAGAGGAACAAGGAACAGATTAGGATGTGAGAGGAACAAGGAACAGAGGATGATGTGAGAGGAACAAGGAACAGAGGACAGGGAGCAGCAGTAGTAATAGCAGAAGCAATAACATGTACCTTAACATGTACCTTAACATGTACCTTAACATGTACCTTAACATGTACCTTAACATGCACCTTAACATGCACCTTAACATGTACCTTAACATGTACCTTAACATGTACCTTAACATGTACCTTAACATGTACCTTAACATGTACCTTAACATGTACCTTAACATTATTAACATGCACTTAACATGTACTTAACATGCACCTTAACATGCACCTTAACATGCACCTTAACATGCACCTTAACATGCACCTTAACATGCACCTTAACATGTACCTAACATGCACCTTAACATGTACCTTAACATGTACCTTAACATGTACCTTAACATGTACCTTAACATGCACCTTAACATGCACCTTAACATGTACCTAACATGTACCTTAACATGCACCTTAACACCCTTTTTGTTACCTAAACACCCATGTTAAACGCATAGCTCAATCGCTAGAGCACTCAGCTCACACACTTTGGTCCGTGGTTCGATCTCCGGTATGGGTGGAAACATTAGACGTGTTTCCTTAAGACATCTACTGTCCATGTTCACCTTGCAGTAAAATAGGTACCTGGGTGTTAGTGGACTGGTGTTTGTCGAATCCTGGGACAAAATTGACCTAATTTGCGGGAAATGCTCAACATAACAAGCGGGTTTCTATATAATAGTATGTCACTGATGTCAGCTATGGTCCATCTACCTCGTTCATGTACTTATAGAAATAAAGATTATTATTTATAAATTTACGTCACACACACCAGTGAAGAGGCGGGGCCAGGAGTTGTGACTGACACTTGCAACCACAACTAGGTGAGTACACATCTGTTGTTGCTGATACGTTAATGACCTGCCAGAGGAAATTAAATCTGTTGTATCACAGAGGAGGATGTGAGAGGAACAAGGAACAGAGGAGGATGTAGAGGAACAAGGAACAGAGGAGGATGTGAGAGGAACAAGGAACAGAGGAGGATGTGAGAGGAACAAGGAACAGAGGAGGATGTGAGAGGAACAAGGAACAGAGGAGGATGTGAGAGGAACAAGGAACAGAGAAGGATGTGAGAGGAACAAGGAACAGAGGAGGATGTGAGAGGAACAAGGAACAGAGGAGGATGTGAGAGGACCAAGGAACAGAGGAGGATGTGAGAGGAACAAGGAACAGAGAAGGATGTGAGAGGAACAAGGAACAGAGGAGGATGTGAGAGGAACAAGGAACAGAGGAGGATGTGAGAGGAACAAGGAACAGAGGAGGATGTGAGAGGAACAAGGAACAGAGAAGGATGTGAGAGGAACAAGGAACAGAGGAGGATGAGAGGAACAAGGAACAGAGGAGGATGTGAGAGGAACAAGGAACAGAGGAGGATGTGAGAGGAGCAAGGAACAGAGGAGGATGTGAGAGGAACAAGGAACACAGGAGTATGTGAGAGGAACAAGGAACACAGGAGGATGTGAGAGGAACAAGGAACAGAGGAGGATGTGAGAGGAACAAGGAACAGATTAGGATGTGAGAGGAACAAGGAACAGAGGATGATGTGAGAGGAACAAGGAACAGAGGACAGGGAGCAGCAGTAGTAATAGCAGAAGCAACAACAGTAGTAGTTGCAGAAGCAACAACAGTAGTAGTAGCATTAGCAACAACAGTAGTAGTAGCAATAAGAGCAGCAGTAGTAGCAATAACAGCAGCAGTAGTAGCAATAAGAGCAGCAGTAGTAGCAATAAGAGCAGCAGTAGTAGCAATAACAGCAGCAGTAGTAGCAATAACAGCAGCAGTAGCAGCAATAAGAGCAGCAGTAGTAGCAATAACAGCAGCAGTAGTAGCAATAACAGCAGCAGTAGTAGCAATAAGAGCAGCAGTAGTAGCAATAACAGCAGCAGTAGTAGCAATAACAGCGCAGTGGCAGCAATAACAGCAGCAGTAGTAGCAATAACAGCAGCAGTAGTAGCAATAACAGCAGCAGTAGTAGCAATAACAGCAGCAGTAGTAGCAATAACAGCAGCAGTAGCAGCAATAACAGCAGCAGTAGTAGCAATAACAGCAGCAGTAGTAGCAATAACAGCAGCAGTAGTAGCAATAACAGCAGCAGTAGTAGCAATAACAGCAGCAGTAGCAGCAATAACAGCAGCAGTAGTAGCAATAACAGCAGAGTAGTAGCAATAACAGCAGCAGTAGTAGCAATAACAGCAGCAGTAGTGCAATAACAGCAGCAGTAGCAGCAATAACAGCAGCAGTAGTAGCAATAACAGCAGCAGTAGCAGCAATAACAGCAGCAGTAGCAATAACAGCAGCAGTAGTGCAAAACGCATAGTAGAATAACAGCAGCAGTAGCAGCAATAACAGCAGCAGTAGTAGCAATAACAGCAGCAGTAGTAGCAATAACAGCACAGTAGTAGCAATAACAGCAGCAGTAGTAGCAATAACAGCAGCAGTAGCAGCAATAACAGCAGCAGTATGCCAATAACAGCCGTAGTAGCAATACAGCAGCAGTAGCAGCAATAACAGCAGCAGTAGTAGCAATAACAGCAGCAGTAGTAGCAATAACAGCAGCAGTAGCAGCAATAACAGCAGCAGTAGCAGCAATAACAGCAGCAGTAGCAGCAATAACAGCAGCAGCAGCAATAACAGCAGCAGCATGGAGAGGTATGGAAGCGGCACCAGGGTACAGAGGTGCCTGAGGATAGTGAGTCACCACACACACCATGGTAAGGTGCTGCCTGACACCTTGCCAGCTAACACTCCCTTCCCTTCCCCAACACACATTCTTATTCCTCTTTCCCCTCCGTCATCCATCCTCCTCCTAACTCGCTTCCCTTCCTCCTATATCTCACCTCCTCCTCACCATCAACACTAGGATTATTCCATCAGTGTTGTGTAATCACGTACAGAATCAGACAGGAGGATATGTACTTGTCAATGAACTAGTCACAATGACAGCACGTCAGTCCTGTCCGTGTATCATCCTCGTAACACTTGGGTATCTTTATTGTGGAAACGTTTCCCACAGTGACTTCATCAGTCCAATACAAAGAAGAATGGAGAAGATCAGAGGGAGTTTGAGGTAATCAGTTACTCAACATGTAATCTTCACCATTCTTCTTGTATAGGACTGATAAAGCCACTGTGTGGCGAAACGTTTCCACAAAGATACCCAAGTGTTGCACACGTGTCTGATTCATCAAGTTGTCAGTTCTCTGAACCATTTATCTACGGCACCCTCGTAGCCATCCTCTGGATGGCACTGGGACAACATGTATATATAGATAGCCTAGGTCCTAAAATTTTGCGATTTTCTTGAAATATGAAGTCAGATGTAAGAGTGGAACACATTTATGTAGGTTACCAATATATACTTCCTTCAGTCCCTGAGAATGATAACTCGTAGCTAAGAATGATGACTCGTGGTCTCATTAGTTCTCCATACAGTATTTTGATCATATTGACATGTGTATATAATGCTTACAAATGTCAGCTTACAAGTATAAATAATGATTGAAAGCGTATAATCAATTTGCAAGTGTAAATAATGACTCTGAAGGCAAGTACAGTGCCTGCACTCTGAAGGGTGGGTGGTGGTAAGTACAGTGCCTGCACTCTGAAGGGTGGGTGGTGGGAAGTACAGTGCCTGCACTGTGAAGGATGGGTGGTGTGAAGTACAGTGCTGTACTCTGAAGGGTGGGTGGTGAAAACAGTGCCTGCACTCTGAAGGGTGGGTGGTGGAAGTACAGTTCCTGCACTCTGAAGGGTGGGTGGTGGAAGTACAGTGCCTGCACTCTGAAGGATGGGTGGTGGGAAGTACAGTGCCTACACTCTGAAGGATGGGCGGTGAGAAGTACAGTGCCTGTTCTCTGAAGGATGGGTGGTGGGAAGTACAGTGCCGGCACTCTGAAGGATGGGTGGTGGGAAGTACAGTGCCTGCATTCTGAAGGATGGGTGGTGTGAAGTACAGTGCCTGCACTCTGAAGGATGGGCGGTGAGAAGTACAGTGCCTGTTCTCTGAAGGATGGGTGGTGGGAAGTACAGTGCCTGCACTCTGAAGGATGGGTGGTGAGAAGCAAAGTGCCTGCACTCTGAAGGATGGGTGGTAGAAGTACAGTGCCTGCACTCTGAAGGATGGGTGGTGAGAAGTACAGTGCCTGCACTCTGAAGGATGGTGGGGGGAGTACAGTCTGTACCTGAAGGATGGTGGTGAACAGTGCCTGCACTCTGAAGGATGGGTGGTGAGAAGCAAAGTGCCTGCACTCTGAAGGATGGGTGGTGAAAGTACAGTGCCTGCACTCTGAAGGATGGGTGGTGGGAAGTACAGTGCCTGTTCTCTGAAGGATGGGTGGTGGAAGCAGTGCCTGCACTCTGAAGGATGGGTGGTGAGAAGCAAAGTGCCTGCACTCTGAAGGATGGGTGGTGAGAAGTACAGTGCCTGCACTCTGAAGGATGGGTGGTGAGAAGTACAGTGCCTGCACTCTGAAGGATGGGTGGTGAGAAGTACAGTGCCTGCACTCTGAAGGATGGGTGGTGGGAAGTACAGTGCCTGTTCTCTGAAGGATGGGTGGTGGGAAGTACAGTGCCTGCACTCTGAAGGATGGGTGGTGAGAAGCAAAGTGCCTGCACTCTGAAGGATGGGTGGTGAGAAGTACAGTGCCTGCACTCTGAAGGATGGGTGGTGAGAAGTACAGTGCCTGCACTCTGAAGGATGGGTGGTGAGAAGTACAGTGCCTGCATTCTGAAGGATGGGTGGTGAGAAGCAAAGTGCCTGCACTCTGAAGGATACTTAAAGATGTTGTGGTGGTTCCGAGGGTCATTCAGATGCGAGGGTTTGCGTACTTCTGCATAAGGAATGTGGTTTCTTCCACTTTACCTTCGTGGGAAATAACGTAATTGTTATATATATATATATATATATATATATATATATATATATATATATATATATATATATATATATATATATATATATATATATATATACACACACACGCACAAGACAAGCCACAGGGGTGGAAATCTTTAGCTCAAGTACTTTTACACTTCTCAGTGTGTCATCAGGAGCTATGCAATGTTGCAAGTCTGCAACTGAAGGACTGAGGGGAAGTTTCCTCAGAATAGCACAGTGCGGGTCTGTCACCTGCTGCTGGCTCTCTCAGAATGTGGGCGAACGGTCGGTGTCACACCCAGCACTACCACCATCCCCATCTCCCCATATGGGGTAAGAGGGTTTGAGAAGTCAAGTATAATAAAATTAGAAGATATAATAGTCGCAGCTTTTAACCGTTTAGAACATAGTGACTTAAGAAAATACGTTTCTCAGTGGATATTATTATATATATATATGGATATTATATATTTGTGTTACTGATTGTAAGTTCGTTTTTGAAGGAAAATACTATGGTCAAAAACAAGGCATGGCAATGGGAAATCCCCTTAATCCCTTACTCAGCAACTTGTATATGGAATTCTATGAGACTAGATTTGTTAGACATTCTCCCAGATAAAGCTAGTTGGTTTAGATACGTAGATGATGTTTTTTTGCCTATGGCCGAGAGATCACAACATTGATGATTTTCTACCTAGACTCAATGGTCTAGTACATCCATACTTTTTACTGTGCCTATTACATACATAGAACACTCTATGCAAATATTAACATACCATTCAAACTTCTCCTTACAAATTTTAACAGGACACATGACCATAACACTAGACACAGATCACTCCTCGATGTTCCCCGTGTCCATCTAACACTATGTAAAAACTCAATGCATATAAAAGGCACGAAAATTTGGAATTCATTACCTGTCATTGCCAAAGAAACCCTACCTGTACACCAATTCAAAACGATGCTAAAAAACCACCTTCTCATCCAAAGCTAATTGCTCAATATCAAACATTCCCAACAAAGTAGAATAATCAAACGTAAAAACCTGACTAATCAATTAAATGTAAAACCTGTTATGAATATTACATACTTAGCTAATTATTTCCACAACACTTACATTATAATGACCACGTAAACTAATTGCAATGCAATTAATTGTTCTAAATTGTTATCTCACTCAATTAGTTGCATTGCTACAATTAATTGATATGTTCAACTTATCTTCAAACTTTATAACTTAGATATGCAACTTTACTTATTTTATAAATTATCAACCATAACTTTTTACCATGTAGTCTAGAATTAAGTAGTCCTAAGAATGCCCGCAATGCACAGCATATTAGGGGCTTTTGGCATGTACATCTCATTAATAACTAAGTGATAACTATGTAATTACTATGTATAACTATATCTACCATATATAATTGTACAATGTCTAAATAAAGTATTATTATTATTATTATTATTAAGTTCACTACCGAACATGAAATAAATAACACTTTGCCTTTGCCTATTCCAACCACGACACCAACCAACCACGACACCTATGGGTGAACATAGACAACCGGTGTAAAGAAACATGCCCAATGTTTCTACCCAGGCTGGGAATCGAACGCAGACCTTCGCTGTGTGAAGCGAGAGCTTTAGCGACCAAGCCACGGGGTGTGACACCGACCGTTGGCCCACATTCTGAGAAAGCCAGCAGCAGGTGACAGACGCGCACTGCGCTATTCTGAAAAAACTTCCCCTCCTTCATTTGCAGCCTTGCAACATTGCATAGATCCTGATGATGCACTGAGAAGTGTGAAAGTACTTGAGCTAAAGATTTCCACACCCCGTGGCTTCTCTTGCATAGTTAAGATCGCCTGTCTGTGATTGTTTGCATATATATATATATATATATATATATATATATATATATATATATATATATATATATATATATATATATAATGATGTTGTGCTGAATAGGTAAAACTTAAATAGCAACGCTCTTCTTGCCGAATAAGGTAAGCGAAAATTTGTGTGCAATAATTTTGCAAAAATCATTCTGAACCTAACGAAAAAATATATTTCATTGTATTTGTTTATTAGTAAATCATTGTAAACTTATCTAAAATATATTTAGTTGGATTAGGCTAAATTAAATTGTACTTGTTATAATAAGGTTAGGTAAGTTTTCTAAGGTTCTTTTGGGACAAAATTATTAATTTTTACATTAACACCTTGATGAGGTGAAGAGGCTGTCTGAGGAATTGGACCTCTTGGTCTTCTTCCTCAGACCGAACCTAATTACCCCCAATCCCCCCCCTATCCCATCTTCCCCATCCTTCCTTTTTCCTTTCCTCATCCCTCCCTTATTCTATTCCCGTTTTCAGCCTTTGGGATTCTCTCCACAGGCATTCTGGTTCCTAGGTAGGGAGAAGGGTACCGTGGTCCATCCCATTCCATTGAGGTTTCTTAGCTGTGGTGTAGTTTGCCATGGAATCTGGATCACCTGGGGATGTCCCAATCCCTCTCCGGTCTCCTGGGGGGTGGCTTTGGGTGTCTTTCGGGCGACGGGTGTATCTCTGGAGGCCACCTTTCGGATTCCAGGAGTGGTGGCCAAAGGAGGTATGCTTTGTGGCGGGTGTCCGGCCGCCCTCTCTTTTGTCCACCGAGGTGGCTCGGTGGATGTGAGGTTGCTATCCCGGATTACTGGTTTACTGGCATGAAGGGTAGGGTATGGCACAGGTTCCATGCCACATCTGCACTACTTACGGTGCTGAGTTCCTCATGGGCACAGATGGAGATTTGCGCCCCTTTCATTCCTCCTAGGAACTATTCCTCCACATTCCCCCCTCTTTTTATTCTTTTTTTTTATTTTTATTTTTTTTTATTTTTTCTAAAAACAAAAAGAAAGAAGTAACCTAACCATGGACGTCCCACTCTGTGAACCTACTACCCCCAGGCCCCTTCCTTATACCACACCCTGTTCTGACCCTACCTCGTTCTTTGACCACTCTTCAGACACTTCCAATACCCCTGTACCTCTTGCTGGTGCGTTCGGTTCGTCACCTGCTTCAGGTACCGGGGTTCCAACTGGCCCTTTTCGGGTTGCTCGCCTGTCCATGTCGGACCAACTCTGGTCCCACATCTAAATGCCCAAGACCCTTACATGATGATATTGCCTTGCCTTATTCTCATTCAGCTCAGAAACGACCAGCTCGTCACACACTCCCCTTAAACACTGTTTCACACTACACAATGGACTAAGTTTTTTACTCTGAGACCGACTTCTTTTACTGCCTATCTTTCCGATCATAGTATTGGTAAGGCACTCCTACGCCATGTGGGTAAAGATATCTCCTTTCACGCTCTCAAAAGCGGCACACACATCGTCACGGTCCAGAATGCTGGCCAAGCTCGTGATCTTTCTCTCCTTACGACCATTGATGGTATCCCTGTCACTATTGAAAAACATCATTCTCTCAATTCTTGTAATGGTACTGTCATTCTACCCCATACCATTGTCCAACAGAATTTCCAAACATGTGGTGGTGACATTCTGGAGCAGCTTGAGCTCCAAGACCTTCCTATACTCAAAGTTGACACTTTTGTCCTCCCTGCCCGTCGGCGAAGATGATATCCTTGCAATATTGCTCACTTAACATTTGACTGCTGTGACCTTCTGCCCTCTGTCTACATTGCGGGACACCGTTTACAAGTTCGAAAGGTGATCCCTACACCACTACAGTGTAGAAACTGCTTGCGTTTTGTTCATCCGGTGAAATATTGCAGGTCCATGGCCGAATGCCCAGTCTGTGGTGCCGACGACCATGCCGATCCTTCTTGTAGTCTACCTCCCTCTTGCCTTAATTGTTGTGAGGTGCACCCATTTTACTCTCGCCGTTGTCAAGTTTACTTAAATGAGCGTGAAATCAATCGTTGTCTCAAAGAGACGGAAGACTTCCCATATGCCATGGCTGTCTCATCTACGCCTTCAAGGGAGACTTTCCCGTATTTCCTATTCTCGCATTGCTAAACGTCCCCCCACTCCTGGGGTCCCAACTCCCGCAGCTTCCTCTGTGGTTACCCCATCTTCAGTCACCCCTGTTTTGAATTCTTTTGCCATCCTGGGCTCCGAGGTCCCCACCTCAACACCCCATACTGTCCTCACCTCTTCCTCCACTCATTCGCACAGTTCTGTGTCTACATGCCCTCATCCAACACCTCCTCCTCATCGCCCCTCTCCTTCTCAGAAGTCCAGCAAAAAATCCCCATTGTTAAACTGTCCTCTCACCCCTCCTTCCCTTATCCATCCTGCGCATTTTTCCTTCCCAGTTTCTATGCCTAGTTTCTCACCTCCAACTAGTTCTGTTACGTGTGTGGAGGTTCATCCTCCTCCTCGTTCAATACCTTCATCCCTGTCCCCTCCCAAGTTTCTTTCTCTACTGCCCCTTCCCAGGTCGCTTCCACTCCTGTCCCCTCCCAAGCCCCTTCGACAGTTTCCTCTTCCATTTCCTCACCCCCTACTTTAGTACAGTCCATAGTCTGCCCAAGTGTTGCTCACCCTCCTCCTCCTTCCATCTCTAATGTGATCCCACATCCTGAGTCTGTCCTCTGAAACACTAGAAGCTATCGCAGAATATATTATAGAGACTCGAATGTTGATGGACACCGCGCCACCTCCGGTTCCTCCTCCTCTCTCTTCTCTGTCTACACCCCTCCTTCCTTCGCAGCATCCCAATCCTTCACTGCTTACAAGTCTTCCGCTGCCTCCACACGTGGACTTTTCTAACCCTACTAGTCCATAGATACCTCTACCTTCGGCTTTCTTGTATCTTTCTCTTCGTAAATCATGGCTTATTTACAGTGGAATATCTGCGGCCTCGGGTAACCAGGTTGAGCTTCAGGTGTTGTTCTCCCAGTTTTCCCCTGTTGGTGTCTGTTTACAAGAACCTAAATTACACTCCGCTGTTATCCATCCCTTCTCGGGCTATGATTTATTATATTCATCGGATCCGTTTTCTGATGGAACCTTTAACGAAAGTGCTCTTCTTATATGCACTGGTATTCCATACTGTCAGCTCTTTGTTCATACTTCTCTGCATTACACTGCAGCCTGTATCCACTTGCATAAGTGGTATACACTCTGTTCTTTGTATCTCTCCCCTTCTCAGGCATTGTCTATCCCAGATGTTGCCTTTCTGGTTTCTTCCTTACCGCCACCCCTTCTGTTACTTGGCAATTTTAATGCCCACCATTTTCTCTGAGGGTCTCACTGTGACTCCCACAGCATTCAGTTGGAGGCATTTCTTGCTTCTCTCCCCCTCCATGGTTTAAATACTGCTTCCTCAACTGTCCTCGACTTCACCTGGTCTGTCCTCCTGGACTTGCATGACAGCAATCATTTTCCAATCATCCTTACTTCTCCTTCATATTCTCCACCTCTTCGTAGCCCAAGCTGGCAATTTGACCGGGCAAATTGGGACCTTTACGCACATCTTACTGCTTTTCATGAGGCTCCTTCCTCGTCCTCCATTGATGAGGTTTTACATCTCTTCTTGTCCCCGTCTTAACCGCAGCTTCACATTCTATTCCCCAAACCTCGGGCAAGCATCCTCAGAAGTGTGTGCCTTGGTGGTCTCCTGCTTGTGCTGGGTAGTACATTTGAAACGCGCTGCATGAGGCAGGTACTGGTACAACAGAACCACAGAAAGACTCCTTGATTTTAAGCAGAAGAGAGCAATTGCTCGCCGTGTCATCCATGACACTAAACGCACTTGCTGGCGGGATTACGTTTTTACCATCACTTCGGCTTCCTCTATGAGTGCAGTCTGGAAAAAAGTATGGCAACTGAGTGGTAAATTCTCCCCCGACCTGGCTCCTGTTCTTCGGGTTGCCAGTGTCGATATAGCACATCCTCTTGCCATTGCCACTGAAATTGGTAATCATCTGGTCCGTATTTCTCAGGGGCTCCATCTATGCCCCTCGTTCCTTTCTTCCAAGTCTGCCAGCGAGTTAGAGCCCTTAGATTTTTCTTCTCTCAGAGAAGAATCTTATAATGTGCCTTTTACCCTTCTGGAACTGGAGGCAACACTCTCTGCTTGCCGATCATCGGCAGCCCTTGCAGTCCTCTTGCAACTCTTTAATTTTATATGGTCACAAGGAGTTCTTCCCCAGCTGTGGAAATCTGCTATTGTTCTACCTTTCCACAAACCGGGTACTACGGGACATGATGCCTCCCACTACCATTCCATCGCTCTTACCAGTGCAGTTTGGCAAGGTGATGGAACGTCTGGTTAATAGACGTTTGATGTGGTATTTAGAGACGCACAGTAGTCCCTCCACTAGTCAATATGGCTTTCATAAGGGCCGTTCTACCATTGACCCCTTACTGTGCTTGGATACATATATTCGTAATGCCTTTGCTAATAACCACTCACTTATCGCTATCTTTTTTGACCTTGAGAAGGCTTATGACACAACTTGGAGGTATAATATCTTGGCCCAAGCCCACTCCTTAGGCCTCCAAGGCAAGCTTCCATTTTTCCTGAAGGCCTTCTTAACTGAAAGACATTTCCGTGTCCGGGTTAATAACATGCTTTCCCTGGAGTTTGTCCAAGCTGAAGGTGTCCCCCAGGGATGTGTTCTGAGCACAACACTCTCTCTCCTTGCTATAAATGATCTGGCATCTATTCTCCCATCCAATATTTGGTCATCGCTTTATGTTGATGACTTTGCTATAGCTTGTGCAGGCGCTGACTGTCACCTCATTGCAGTTTCGCTCCAGCATGCAATCAACCGGGTTTCCGATTGGGCCACCACTCATGGGTTTAAATTTTCTAGTAGTAAAACTCACCAAATTACGTTCACTAGACGTTCAGTGGTCTCTGATCATCCATTGTATCTATATGGCTCACGTATCCCAGAACGTGATAGTCAGGTTTCTTGGCCTCCTGTTTGACTGTCGATTGTCCTGGAAACCTCACATTACCTCTCTGAAGGCAACTTGTCATAGCCGGCTGAACCTCCTTAAAACCCTAGCACTTCTTTCATTGGGGGCTGATCGTAGAACTCTCCTTCACCTGCATTCAGCCCTAATTTTATCGAAACTCGATTATGGTGACCATATATATTTGGTGGCCTCCCCTGCTACTTTTTCTAGCCTTAATCCCATCCATCACCAGGGATTACGTTTATGCCTCGGTGCGAACATTCCATCCTTGTCTGATCGCCTTGATGCACATTGCCTTCGCTATTATGTTTGCTCTCATGACCTCTGCAATCCTTCCATGTATAGGATTGTCACAGATGTTTGTAGATGCTCTTTATTTGTTCGTCGCCCCTGTTTACTTTGTCCCTTGTCTCTTCACCTACATTCGCTCTTGTCTACTCTTCAGCTACCACCTTTCTATGTTCATGTGGCATCTCCATTTCCCCTACCCCCTTGGGAAGTTCCTGCTGTCCGTGTCTGTTCATTTCCACTGCCATGCACAAAAGCCCAACTGCCTACGGCGGCGTCTCGCTCTCTTTTTCTAGACCACTTTCACTCTCATTCCCATGCCATTGCAGTGTACACCGATGGTTCTAAGTGTTTTGATGACGTCGGATTCGCAGCAGTGTTCCTGGACAGTGCGAGAGGGCATCTATTATCCTTAGCTAGCATTTGTGCGGCTGAATTGTATTCCATTCTTGTAGCACTTATCCTTATTTCATCTATGCCTGTGTTACCATTTGTGGTCGTTTCAGACTCCCTTAGTGCTTTACAGGCTAGCCGTATCTCTAGCAAACACAAAGATATTGTTTTTTGTTGGGTCCCTGGTCATGTTGAAATAGAGGGCAATGAACAGGCAGACACTGCTGCTTGGTCAGCAGTACATGACCTTCCAGTTTCATATAGAGGTGTTTCATTCACGGACTATTTTGCGGTCATTGCTACCCACCTTCGCACCCGTTGGCAACAACGTTGGTCTGACCTGCTACATAACAAACTTCATTCTGTTAAACCAAATATAGGTTTCTGGCCTTCTTCTTGTCACCAATGTCGAGGTTGGGAGACTACTCTCTTCCGTCTTCGCATCGGCCACACTCGTCTTACTCACGGGTAAAAATGGAGAGGCTCCCTGTCCCTCTCTGTGAGCATTGTCAGGTTGCAGTATCTGTTCGCCATATTCTGTTGGACTGCCCCCACTATCAACGAGCACGCAGAATTTACCTCCAATGTCGTCTTCGCTCTGCTGCCCTTTCTTTACCTTCCCTTCTTGCTGATGGACCCTCCTTTAATCCTGACTCTCTCATTGACTTTTTGACAGCAACTGATTTACTACACAAACTCTGAAGATTATGTATCTAGCACTCCCCTCAGTCCCTTCTACCTCAATCTCTTCCTACCCTCTATCCCTGCACTATCCACTGCCCCTCTGCACTCCATAACCTACTAATCATCCCTCTCCCTGTTACTACCCATTCTCCCTGCATCGTGCCCTGTCCCGCTGCGCTGTATGACCCTTGTGGTTTAGTGCTTCTTTTGATTATAATAATAATTTTACACCGCTCTTGAGAAAAAGAAATCCCATTGGGAATCATCATTGATTTACGCAAAGCTTTTGATACAGTTGACCATGATCTGTTACACCTAAAATGATCACACTATGGTATAAGAGGGCACTCCCTCAACTACCTAAAATCATACCTTAGCAACAGAAGCCAATATGTGTACACAAATAAAGCTAGCTCTGCCATGCAAACTATTACAGTTGGTATCCCACAGGGAAGTGTTCTTGGCCCACTTCTCTTTCTCATTTACATAAACGACCTACCAAATGCATCTCAACTGCTCAAACCCATACTATTTGCAGATGACACTACATACGTCTTCTCTCACCCAATTTAGCGCTTCTATTTGATTATAATAATAATAAATTCTCTCACCCAAGCCCAGACATACTAGCCAACACTGTAAATGCTGAATTGCAGAAAATATCTACCTGGGTGATGACTAACAAGCTTACTCTCAATATTGATAAAACCTATTTTATTCAGTTTGCAAACAGAGCTGCAAATGTACCACTTAACATAATGATAAACGGGTCCCTTGTCACAAAACTCACAGAGGGAAAATTCTTAGGAATCCATCTTGACAGTGGCCTCAAATTCCAAATACATATACAACAAATTTCTAAGAAAGTCTCCAAAACCGTAGGAATACTATCCAAGATACGGTAATATTTTCCACAACCAGCTCTCCTTGCCCTGTATCACTCACTCATTTACTTCTATCTCACCTATGGAATCTGCGCATGGGGCTCAACAACAATAGCTCATCTCAGACCATTAATAACACAACAAAAGACTGCAGTCAGAATGATGATAAATTCCCACTCCAGACAACATACTCCACCATTATTCAAAAATCTAAACTTACTCACCATACAAGACATCCATTCTTTTTACTGTGCCTATTACATACATAGAACACTAAACTCAAATATTAACCCACCACTCAAACTTCTTCTGACCAGCCTTAACAGGACACATGACCATAACACAAGGCACAGATCACTCTTCGATGTTCCCCGTGTCCATCTAACACTATGTAAAAACTCAATTCACATTAAAGACCCAAAAATTTGGAATTCATTACCTGTGATTGCCAAAGAAACCCGGCCTGTATCTGAATTCAAAACTCTGCTGAAAAACCACCTACTTGCCCAAAACTAAATACACATATTTAACATTACCTAAAAAGTTAATTAATCACTTAAATGTATAAACCTATTATAAATAATGTATTCTTAGCAGAAGTAAGACAAAAGAGAGAGAGAGAGAGAGGAATTAAATGACTGCATTATGTTTGACTATAACGAGGCTTATGACACAGTAATACATAAGAGACTGGTGCAAAAAGTAGAGACGCAGACAGGAACAACAGGGAAAGCACTACAATGGATCAAGGCATATCTGGCAGGAAGGGAAAAAACGAGTTATCGTCCGTGTGAAGGTGTAAGAGCCATTCAAACCCTCAAAGAGCTTTTGAAGGGACCCCGTCGTCCTTATGAAAAGAAACAGAAAAATAAATAACAAAATAAGATAAACAACTTTTTTTTGAATATAAACAAATATCTTAAAATATAAAACAATTAAACATGAAATATTTCTATAGCATTAACAAATAAAATAATCCATTCTCTTGTACTTTTTTTTTTTTAACTCATCTAATGACCATATAAACTATTATTGAAATACAATTGTTTTAATTTGTTTGATCTGACAAAATAAATTGCATTACGTTCAACTTTAGTTCAAAATAAATTGTTTACTATAATTTTTACCATTTAGTCTATTGTTAATTAATTTTAAGAATGCCCACAATGCTCTGCATATTAGGAGCTTTTGGCATGTACACCCAATTTATATCCATAACTATGTACACCTCTGTATCATGTCACATTAAAAATTATTATTATTATTATACTAGGCTTATTCACTTGATTTATTTAATTTTTCATCATTTGCTTCAGTTAGGACTATTTCATGTTTAATTGTTTTATATTTTAAGATATTTGTTTATATTCAAAAAAGGTTGTTTATCTTATTTTGTTATTTATTTTTCTGTTTCTTTTCATAAGGACGACGGGGTCCCTTCAAAAGATCTTTGAGGGTTTGAATGGCTCTTACACCTTCACACGGACGATAACTCGTTTTTTCCCTTCCTGCCAGATATGCCTTGATCCATTGTAGTGCTTTCCTGTTGTTCCTGTCTGCGTCTCTACTTTTGCACCAGTCTCTTATGTATTACTGTGTCATAAGCCTCGTTATAGTCAAACATAATGCAGTCATTTAATTCCTCTCTCTCTCTCTTTTGTCTTACTTCTGCTATGTTATCAAAGAAGTCCAATTGGGTTGTGACACAGGATTTTCCATCCCTAAAGCCTAGTTGGTTGTCTTGTATGAACCCACTTCTCTTTCTAGTTGTTCTACCACTCTTCTCTTGTTAATATTCTCCATAATTTTACATACTATACATGTCAGTGACACTGGTCTGCTTAACGGTGCCCATCTGTCTCCTTACTTAAAAATTAGGACTATTTTTACTGTCTATTGCACCTCCGGCAGATGCCCTGTTTCAATAGATTTGTTGAAGACTGTTGGTAGCTTCAAACACAGTGCATATTATCTGGTACCAACGCCTTCGGGGTATGTGTGACCAACGCTCCCTGCTGCACTTTCGGTTTGTTGGAAGCCTTTGTGTCTCTGAGAAAACCTCCCTTAATCTCTTACTGAGCCCTTGATAGACTTCCTAGTTATTGATTGAGAACGCTCCTTTCTTCTTCAGCCTGATTACCTGTTCCTAACTGTTCTCTTCCTCCTGATGTGGCTATCTAATAGCTATGGGTAAGATTTGGCTTTTCATATTATGTCATTCTCACATTGCCTTTGAGCCTCTCTTCTTATCCGAGCATGCTCGTTTCTGGCTCTTTGGCTCAACTCCATGCTTTTGTGAGTTCATGCCTTCAGCATTTTTTACATGCTCTAGCACATTTAGTTTTGGCTTTAATACACCTCTGGGTAAACCATACGCTCTCTTTGGTCTTCCAATAGTTGCTATTGCTCCAGGGTACGAACTTCTCCTCGGCCTCCCTTCACTTTCTGACCACATTTCTATTTGATTATAATAATAATAATAATTTCTGACCACATACTCTATTATCTCATTCACTGTCTGTCCCTCTAGTTCTCTTTCCCATTGCGTCTTAGTTCCTTCTTTTGAAGTCTGACTTCTCACATCCTTCACATGCTGCTTCAGTCTCTATTACTTTCACAGTTTATACAAAACTCAGGACTGTGTGATCGATGGTGCAAAGAGTCTTTTCACATGTAATATACTATATGACAGAACCACTCAGGTTTTAGGTATTATAGATCCAACCTTTCTGGTCCACCCTCTCTCTCGCTCTCTCTCTCTCTCTCTCTCTCTCTCTCTCTCTCTCTCTCTTGCTCTCTCTCTCTCTCTCTCTCTTGCTCTCTCTGTCTCTTGTTGCTCTTTCTTGCTCTCTCTCTCTTGCTCTCTCTTGCTCTCTCTCTCTTGCTCTCTCTCTCTTGCTCTCTCTCTCTTGCTCTCTCTCTCTCTTGCTCTCTCTCTCTCTCTTGCTCTCTCTCTCTTGCTCTCTCTCTCTCTCTTGCTCTCTCTCTCTCTCTCTTGCTCTCTCTCTCTTGCTCTCTCTCACTCTCTCTCTCTGTCTCTGTCTCTCTCTCTCTCTCTCTCTCTCTCTCTCTCTCTCTCTCTCTCTTTTTACACAGAGTTTGGCAAGGTTAGGTTAAGGATCCCTAACTTTATTGACAAGTTAAGGATTCCTAACTTTATTGGCAAGCTAAGAGCTGTACCTACATCAGCTCATCTGAAAACATTTTTGTTGTTATGAAACATACAAGTAGGGAAAAGGATGAAGTTAAAACCATCTGTGGGCCATCATTTTCATTTGATCAACTGACTTTATCTCGTTGATATCATCATGCTGTACGAATGTGTTCCAGGCTCGAGTAATCCTGGGAATAAATGATCTCAGATGAAGTAATGTTTTGGAGAAGGGTACAGCCAGAGTGAAGTTGCTGCTTTCTGCCCGTCTTGTGGTATAGAAGCTTGCTTCTCCCTGTCATCGAAGTGGAGCCAAGTGTGGTACTTTGACCATGTTGGCCTTGTACATAACAGTAAGGCTGCCCACATCCCTCCTGTGTTGAATGCTCTGCTGAAATGACAGATCTTTGCAGGATGGGTCCAAGCGAGAGATGAGACGTCTTGTTCTGTTCACTACCCTGTCAAGCAGTCGCAAATGAGTTGGGGGGGAGGCAGGCAAACCAAGGTGTGAGCGTACTTGTGCCTCATACAGAATCTTGCAACACCTACTGTCAAGCATATGAGAGATACGTCGAAGTGCTGTAAGCATCCTAGCTGCCTTGTTTGCAAGATTTACAATGTGGTTCTTCATGGTCAGTCTGGAGTTAAATTTCACCCAAAGGATATCAACTTCTTCCCAAGGTACCAACACTCTCCCATTCATACTTACTACTGCTCCGGCATTACCATCATGGTGCCTTGAGACCATCATCATTTGTGTTTTCTCAGGAGCAAATGTTATCTACCATCGGTTTCCCCAAGCTGATATAGCTCTTGGCTTGTGATTGTAGTTTAGAGCAGCTGACATTTCTTCTCTTGGATAAGTAAATGTCAGAGTACAGTCATCTGCATATGCATGTGGTCATTGAAGTAGATATTCCATAACAATGGCCAAAGCACACTTCCTTGTGGAACACATGCCCTAATAGGATGTCTTGCTGATTCTGTTCCATTGAGAACTACCCTTAGAGATCTACCATGAAGGTAATCACTGAGGAGACATAGTGTAGAGCCTGCAGTTCCCAGTGCTTGCAGTTTTGCCAAGAGGCCCTGGTGCCACACTCGGTCGAAAGCACCAGCAATGTCCAATGCTACCACACAGCTGACTTTGAATTCGTCCAATGACTGGTGCCATTTAGTGGAGAGGTTTAACGACAGATCAGCAGCACAGTAATCTTCCCTGAAGCCATATTGACGGTCACAAAGTAGTGAGTGGTAGTCAAAAAACTGTCATTTTTCTTGAAATTATTGTCTCAAGGATGTTGCTAGTGATTGACAGGAGTGACACTGGTCTGTAGTTGTTGATTTATACTCTGCTCTTCGTTTTGTGAACAGGGACTACATTTGCCTTTTTCCACATAGAAAGCCATTTACACTGTACTAGGCAGTGCTGAAAGATGCGAGTTAGAGGTGCTGCTAGCTGGTCTGCACATCTCTCTCTCTCTCTCCATTTCTCTAACATACTGGTTTCCCGCCAATCTGCTTGTGTTTAAAGCCTAACATGACTATCCTTTTTTCCTGCTCAATAGGCCCTGATCCCCTCCAGGTAGCCACCATTGCTGTTTTGCTTTCATCATATTTTTTCCTTGGTTTCTTTCTGGTTAGTAAAGGGGTTTTCCAATGCTTTACGATAAGCAGTGCTCCTCATTCTCCTCTGTTCCCCCTGTCTTTCATCAAACACTAAAAAAATTTTTTCTCTTTTTATTACTATAATGTCTGGTAATGCCTCCATTATTTTTCGTGCCACTTTTTCTTTATTGTTATTCTATCTGCATTAGTTACCGTACCCCTTTACTTTTCTTACTGTTTTCCAGTTTATGGGTTCCTGGGTTTCTAGT
>WNWK01032542.1:0-21825 GCA_009830355.1 Cherax destructor
ATGGATTCAAGTTAGATAAGTTTAGATTTAGAAAGGATATAGGAAAGTATTGGTTTGGAAATAGGTAGTTGATGAGTGGAACAGTCTGCCTAGTAGGGTTATTGAAGCTAGACCTTGGGTAGTTTCAAATTTAGGTTGGATAAATTCATGAGTGAGAGGGTTGGATTTGAGTGGGACTCGGCATGAGTGGGTAGAATTGTCAAAGCTTATTTCTTGGGTAGCATTGAAAATTGGGTTGAGCAAATATTCTGTTAGTGGGACGGATTGTGAAGGACCTGCCTAGTATGGGCCAACAGGCCTGCTGCAGTGTTCCTCCTTTCTTATGTTCTTATGTTCTTAAGGTTCTGAAGCTCGGGAGTGTCCATAACCCAAGCACTTATAAGTTAAATAACGTAGAACTTAGCCATACAGATTGCGAGAAGGACTTGGGGGTGATGGTAAGCAGCAACCTTAAACCAAGACAGCAATGCCTAAGCGTACGAAATAAGGCAAATAGATTACTGGGATTTATATCAAGAAGTGTTAGCAACAGAAGTCCAGAGGTTATATTACAGCTTTATACATCATTAGTAAGGCCTCACCTAGATTACGCAGCTCAGTTCTGGTCTCCATATTACAGAATGGACATAAATTCGTTAGAAAACATTCAGCGTAGAATGACTAAATTAATACATAGCATTAGAAATCTTCCTTACGAAGAAAGATTGAAGACCCTAAAATTACATTCACTTGTAAGACGTAGAATGAGGGGAGACATGATCGAGGTATACAAGTGGAAAATAGGTATTAACAAAGGGGATATAAATAAGGTCTTGAGGATATCTCTCCAAGAGAGAACCCGCAATAATGGATTCAAGTTAGATAAGTTTAGATTTAGAAAGGATATAGGAAAGTATTGGTTTGGTAATAGGGTAGTTGATGAGTGGAACAGTCTGCCTAGTAGGGTTATTGAAGCTAGGACCTTGGGTAGTTTCAAATTTAGGTTGGATAAATTCATGAGTGAGAGGGGTTGGATTTGAGTGGGACTCGCGCATGAGTGGGTAGAATTGTCAAAGCTTATTTCTTGGGTAGCATTGAAAATTGGGTTGAGCAAATATTCTGTTAGTGGGACGGATTGTGAAGGACCTGCCTAGTATGGGCCAACAGGCCTGCTGCAGTGTTCCTCCTTTCTTATGTTCTTATGTTCTTATATCCTGAGATCCTAAAATAGGTTTGTTGAGAAGATCTTCAATGGATGACTCCCTGGGTTGCAACATTCTTATTGGAGTATGTCTTGAGTGCTGGGTCCTTGACATTTTGTTAGCTGAAGATTTATTGGAGTTTTCAGACAGAGATTTAACACTGAGAGAGACAAGCTGTGTTTTCATCTCCTGTTTCACTCGCCGAAGAATATTGTGGACGCACACATACTGCTTGAGACAAATTTTGATTTTGTTCTTGTTCATAACAGTTAACTTGCTGACAGAGATGTTGAGAACCTTGGTCTGCTCCTCCATCATTCCCCTGCCCTTAGTGAGGTATAAGGTTACCATGGTGACGACGGGTGTTAAATATTGAACCAGTAGGAAGATAAACACTGATGTGACTGAAGCGAGAGAAGCACTGTCTTTTATACCAAGCTGACCTGACATGTGTCGTCGCTCATTATGTCAAGTCAGGTGTTATTGTCATCATTTAATTCTTCCATTTCTGTTTCTCTTAACATTCTTTAAGGGTTGATATCTTTATTAATTATTATTATTCGGTTATCAATAACAATCTTTCTTTATATTCAAATAGGTTTATCATTTCATTCAATGTATTTTATGGTAGTAATAAAATTATCACAAATTCGAAGAATATACGAATAGAGAGCAATGTTGTTGGCATACTGGATATACTAACCATGTCCTTAAACTTATACCCTGTAACAAAAATATTTGCCCAAGTTATTCATAAAAATTTACAAAAAATAAACTTTGATGAACCTACTAAGCAAATAATTAGAGTCCTAAATATATTATATGATTAGATTTTTTAGATTTTGCCACCGAAGTGGCTAGTTTATTGTGCACCCCATATCCATCCTGTGGACGGTAGCGCAAGAGCATATGGATACACAAAAGGCCTAGGCACTAGGCCCCAAAGGGGTTAACAATTGTACATTTGGGTTTATATCTACATTTCAATTATCTGTTACAAGCAGGTATCTTATTTCATGAATAAGATATCTTGACATATCACATAGGTTATTATATTGTCTATCTCTATATTCCTCAAAAAGTGCACAATTAAGCACATAGTGTTCACGACAGTGACCATATGCCTGATCACATAATTTGCATATAGTTTGATCATCATCTGTCTCCCAAACTGTCAGAAGTACCTGTAGCCAAGCCTAAGCCTGGCCACTACAACATCAGTCAGTCTGTTCACATTGCAAGTTGCTCCACAAACATGCCCATCTGTGCTCTCATTATCATGAGCACAGATAG
Source organism: Cherax destructor (assembly GCA_009830355.1). Lineage (NCBI taxonomy): Eukaryota > Metazoa > Arthropoda > Malacostraca > Decapoda > Parastacidae > Cherax > Cherax destructor. The sequence goes on from WNWK01032542.1 coordinate 2,475, forward strand.
GCACGTTCATGGAAATTAATTTGGATTTATATCTACAGTTCACTTATCTGTTACAAGCAAATTTAGGAAATTTGCTTAGAATAAGTGGTATCCTACGTTCACTAATAAGATATCTTGACATGTCACATAGGTTATTATACTGTCTATCTCTATATTCCTCAATAAGTTCACAATTCAGCACATAGTGTTCAAGACAGTGACCATATGCCTGATCACATAATTTGCATTTAGTTTGATCATCATCTGTGTATCTCCCAAACTGCCAGAAGTACTTGTAGCCAAGCCGAAGCCCGGCCACTACAACATCAGTCAGTCTGTACACATTGCAAGTTGCTCCATAAACATACTTATCTACATTCATGTTATCATAGTGGGTTATAGATCTACTCAGGCTTCTAACTGCATTCCTATAGCTATCATTTTCATTATTTATTTCTCTCCTAATATTATTCCTAATGCTAGACACAGATATACCAAAGTTATATTCTACATTCTCCTTATGGGTGCTCTTCTTGGCTAACATATCAACTTTATCATGAAGGAGTAATCCAATGTGTTAAGGAATCCATAGCAAATGTACTTTAATTCCTTTGTCCCGGATTTTTGAGTATCTATACCTGGCTTCTCCAATGAGCATGCTGTTAGAGTCATTATAGGAGTCAAGAGCCTTCAATGATGACATAGAATCAGTAATAATGATAGAGTCAAGCTCAGTGTCATAAGTTAGCTTTAGTGCCATAAGGATTGCAAACAATTCAGTTTGCAGTGTAGACGCCCAGTTGTTAATTCTTATGCCTAGTTCAAAAAAATTATTATTGTTCTTAAATAGGGAGGTGGCAACCAGAACAGATGCAGCCCTGCCAGAAGACTCCTGTTTAGATCCATCAGTGTATATAACTTGAGATAACTTATTACTACCAGCTAGGCGATAAATTTCTTCTTGAGCAGTTGCTTTAACAAGTGATTTAAGGAAGGGATTGAGCTTCTTGGGAGGGACTTGCAGGTATGTGATATTAAATATTATATGAGAAACGATATTGATAAGCATAATTTGGTTTATGATGTTCATAATGGGTTTTCAAAGCTTATTCCTTGGGTAGCTTGGAAAAATGTGTGAGTAAAGAATTTTTTTACTACATTTTAAGAACCAGAATAGGAATTGAGAATTGGTCTACTGCTGTGTTCCTCCTTTCTTAAGTTTGCCAAAGAGATTTAGCATTCCTGAACCTGGGATATTTAGAGACATGATGCAAAGCATAGTTTTATTTGTCAATAGTAGTTTTGCCACATCGTCATTTTCTAACAATATTCAAATGTATGCCTTGGCATAAATAGCAGACTGCACGTTTACATGATAAATTTGAGTGCTTTCAGGGCACTATTGAATTTGATGTCACTGCTTCTTTCTGTTTCAGTTTACCAAGACTGAATAATGAACATTTTACATGCTATCATGAGTAAATAACTCTGAATGCATTCAGGGGAGACCCTGAAGAGTGAGGTTTTGGACATCAAGATTAGAGGTATGGGTTTAGAAATGGAAAATACTGAATGTCGAAATATAGATCTAGGCTTTGATATAAAAATTCTTAACAATAACAAGGACAGTAATATGTATAGTGGAAAAACAGAATGGAGCAGGAAGGGTAAAGAGAAAGGAGGGTCTTTAAAAGTGTATTATACAAATAGTCGTAGTGCTAGGAATAAGATGGACGATTTGAGATTAGTTGCAAGTGCAGGTAACATTGATGTATTTGCCATAACTGAGACATGGTTCAATACGAAAAATAGGAACATGCCTGCTGAATGTCATATACAGGGTTTTAAATTGTTCCAAGTAGACAGAAGTTTCGGGAAGGGGGGTGGAGTGGAACTGTATGTCCGAGATCGCTTGAACTGTTGCATAAAAAAGGGAATAAAGTCTGAAATAACACATACAGAGTCTGTCTGGATAGAATTTTCAGAGGGGCATGAAAAATTTATTTTAGGTGTGATATACCGTCCCCCAAACTTAGATAGGGACCAAGGGAGACTACTATAGGAGGAAATTGTTAAGGCCACAATGCACGATAACGTAGTTATTCTGGGTGACTTCAACTTTAGTCAAATTGATTGGAATTTTTTGACTGGGAATTTAGAATCTAACGACTTCTTAGAAGTAGTTCAAGATTGTTTTTTGAAGCAGTTTGTGACAGAACCTACAAGGGAAAATAATCTGCTTGACTTAGTTCTGGCAAACAAGGAAACCCTTGTTAATAATTTAGAAATTACAGAGGAACTCGGCGCAAGCGACCACAAATCAATTACCTTTGGCATTGAATGGAAGTTTCATAGTAGGAATAACTCAGTAACGGTCCCAGATTTTCGCTTAGCAGATTACAATGGACTCAGAGAACACTTATCATCTGTGGTCTGGGGTAATGAAGAGAGCTATCAATATGACAGTTTTCTGAACACTATACATGCTGCCCAAAGAACATTTATCCCATATAAAGAAATTAGATCGAATAGAAATGACCCAAAATGGATGAATAATAGGCTCAAATATCTTTTAGGGCAGAAGAAAGGAATTTATAGGCGTATCAAAAGAGGTGAGGGTCATCTTATGAATCAGTATATTGACATTAAGAGGGACGTTAAAAGGGATAAGAAAAGCTAAGCGGGACTACGAAATTAAAGTTGCTAGGGATTCGAAAACTAACCCAAAAGTTTTTCCAGGTGTATAGAACAAAAGTTAGAGATAAGATAGGTCCCCTTAAAAATAATTATGGGTATCTTACTGACAAAGAGAATGAAATGTGCTCTATTTTTAATAATTATTTTCTCTCGGTTTTCACTCAGGAAGACACTAATAATATCCCAAGAATTATGTATTTTAGTGGGCCTGAAGAAGATAAATTATGTAGTATCACAGTCACTAGCGAAATAGTTATCAAACAGATAGACCGTTTGAAGCAAAATAAATCGCCAGGCCCTGATGAGCTTTTTTCAAGGGTTCTTAAGGAATGCAAAATTGAACTCTGTGAACCCTTAACTAACATTTTTAACCTATCTCTTCAAACAGGTGTAGTGTCTGATACGTGGAAGATGGCTAATGTAATTCCTATTTTTAAAGCAGGGGACAAGTCGTTACCATCAAATTACCGCCCAATAAGTCTAACATCAATTGTAGGCAAATTATTAGAGTCGATTATAGCTGATAACATAAGAAGCCATCTCGATAGGCATAATTTGATTATTGATACTCAACATGGATTCACCAGGGGCCGTTCCTGCCTAACTAATTTATTAACTTTTTTCAGTAAGGCTTTTGAGGCAGTTGATCATGATAAAGAATTCGATATTATTTATTTGGATTTTAGTAAGGCTTTTGATAGAGTACCACATCAGAGACTGTTAAAGAAAGTGGCTGCTCACGGCATTGGGGGAAAAGTGTTTTCATGGATCGAGTCATGGCTCACCAATAGGAAGCAGAGGGTGTGCATTAATGGGGTTAAATCTGAGTGGGGATCTGTAACAAGTGGTGTTCCACAGGGATCGGTTTTGGGCCCGTTGTTGTTTATAATATATATAAATGACCTTGACGAGGGAATTACTAGTGATACGAGCAAATTCGCTGATGACACGAAGATAGGTAGGACAATCGATTCAGACGTAGATGTCACGGAACTTCAGGAGGATTTAGACAAACTCAATTCCTGGTCAGAAAAATGGCAGATGCAGTTCAATATAGATAAATGCAAAGTTCTAAAGCTCGGGAATGTTCATAACCCTAGCACCTACCAGCTTAATAATGTTGAACTCAGCCGTACAGAATGCGAAAAGGATTTGGGGGTTATGGTAAGCAGCAACCTCAAACCAAGTCAGCAATGCCTAAGCGTAAGAAATAAAGCAAATAGATTACTGGGATTTATATCAAGAAGTGTAAGCAACAAAAGTCCAGCGGTTATATTACAGCTTTATACATCATTAGTAAGGCCTCACCTAGATTATGCAGCTCAGTTCTGGTCTCCATTTTACAGAATGGATATAAATTCTTTAGAAAACATTCAGCGACGAATGACAAAGTTAATTCATAGCATTAGAAATCTTCCGTATGAAGAAAGATTGAAGACCCTTAAATTACATTCACTTGTAAGACGAAGAATGAGGGGAGACATGATCGAGGTATATAAATGGAAGATGGGTATTAATAAGGGGGATATAAATAAGGTCTTGAGGATATCTCTCGAATGGATTCAAGTTAGATAAGTTTAGATTTAGAAAGGATATAGGAAAGTATTGGTTTGGAAATAGGGTAGTTGATGAGTGGAACAGTCTGCCTAGTAGGGTTATTGAAGCTAGGACCTTGGGTAGTTTCAAAATTAGGTTGGATAAATTCATGAGTGAGAGGGGTTGGATTTGAGTGGGACTCGCGCATGAGTGGGTAGAATTGTCAAAGCTTATTTCTTGGGTAGCTTTGAAAATTGGGTTGAGCAAATATTCTGTTAGTGGGATGGATTGTGAAGGACCTGCCTAGTATGGGCCAACAGGCCTGCTGCAGTGTTCCTCCTTTCTTATGTTCTTATGTTCTTATGAGAACCCGCAATAATGGATTCAAATTGGATAAGTTTAGATTTAGAAAGGATATAGGAAAATATTGGTTTGGAAATAGGGTAGTTGATGAGTGGAACAGTCTGCCTAGTAGGGTCATTGAAGCTAGGACCTTGGGTAGTTTCAAATTTAGGTTGGATAAATACATGAGTGAGAGGGGTTGGATTTAAGTGGGACTCGCACTTGAGTTAATAGAATCTGCAAAGCTTATTTCTTGGGTAGAATTGAAAATTAGGTTGGGCAATTATTCTGTTAGTGGGATGGATTGTGAAGGACCTGCCTAGTATGGGCCAACAGGCCTGCTGCAGTGTTCCTCCTTTCTTATGTTCTTATGTAAGTATCGGGAAGGGGGATGGGGTGGCACTCTATATCCGTGATCATTTAAATTGTTGCATAAATAACGGGTATAAAGTCTGAATTAACACATACAGAGTCTGTCTGTATAGAATTTTCAGAGAGGTGTGAAAAATTGATTTTAGGCGTGATTTACCGTCCTCCAAACTTAGATAGGGAACAAGGGAGACTACTTTGAGAGGAAATTGTTAAGGCCACAAGGCACGATAACGTAGTATTTCTAGGGGACTTTAACTTTAGTCAGATTGATTGGAATTTCTTGACAGGGAATTTAGAATCTAACGACTTTTTAGAAGTAGTTTAGGATTGCTTGTTGAAGCAGTTTGTAACAGAACCTACAAGGGGAAATAACCTACTTGACTTGGTTCTGGCAAGCAAGGAAACCCTTGTTAATAATTTAGAAATTACAGAGGAACTCGGCTCAAGCGACCACAAGTCAATTACCTTTAGCATTGAATGGATGTATGATAGTAGGGATAATTCAGTAACGGTCCCAGATTTTCGCTTAGCAGATTATAATGGACTTAGAGAACACTTATCAACTGTGGACTGGGGTGACGAAGAGAGGTATCAATATGACAGTTTTCTTAACACTATACAGGCTGCCCAAAGAACTTTTATCCCGTATAAAGAAATTAGATCAAGTAGAAATGACCCAAAATGGATGAATAATAGGCTCAAATATCTTTTAGGGCAGAAGAAAGGAATTTATAGGCGCATAAAAAGAGGTGAGGGTCATCTTATAAATCAGTATACTGACATTAGGAGGGACGTTAAAAAGGGAATAAGAAAAGCTAAACGGGACTATGAAATTAAAGTTGCTAGGGATTCAAAAACTAAACCAAAAAGTTTTTTCCAGGTTTATAGAACAAAAGTTAGGGATAAGATAGGTCCCATTAAAAATAACTTTGGGCATCTTACTGACAAGGAGAATGATATGTGCTTTATTTTTAATAATTATTTTCTCTCGGTTTTCACACAGGAAGACATTAATAATATCCCAGTAATTAATTTTTACAGAGGACCAGAAAAAGATAAATTATGTAATATCACATTCACTAGCGAAATGGTTATGAAACAACTAGACCGACTGAAACAAAATAAATCGCCGGGTCCTGATGAGCTTTTTGCAAGGGTTCTTAAGGAATGCAAAATGGAACTCTGTGAACCAATATCTAACATTTTAAATTTATCTCTTCAAACAGGTGTAGTGTCTGATATGTGGAAGATGGCTAATGTAATTCCTATTTTTAAAGCAGGGGACAAGTCACTACCGTCAAATTGCCGCACAATAAGCCTGACCTCATTTGTAGGCAAATTACTAGAGTCAATTATAGCTGATAATATTAGAAGCCATCTAGATAACCATAATTTGATTAATGATACTCAGCATGGATTCACGAGGGGCCGTTCCTGCCTATCTAATTTATTAACCTTCTTCACTAAAGCTTTTGAAGCTGTTGATCACGATAAAGAATTCGATATTGTTTATTTAGACTTCAGTAAGGCTTTTGATAGAGTACCGCACCAGAGACTGTTAAAGAAAGTGGCAGCTCATTGCATTGGGGGAAAAGTGCTGTCATGGATTGAGTCATGGCTAACCAATAGGAAGCAGAGAGTGTGCATAAATGGGGTTAAATCTGAATGGGGACTTGTAACAAGTGGTGTTCCACAGGGATCAGTCTTAGGCCCGTTGTTATTTATAATATATATCAATGACCTTGACGAGGGAATTACTAGTGATATGAGCAAATTCGCCGACGACACGAAGATAGGTAGGATAATTGATTCAAACATAGATGTCCTAGAACTTCAGGAAGATTTAGACAAACTTAATTCGTGGTCAGAAAAGTGGCAGATGCAGTTCAATGTAGATAAATGCAAGGTTCTAAAGCTTGGGAGTGTCCATAACCCAAGCACTTATAAGTTAAATAACGTAGAACTTAGCCATACACATTGCGAGAAGGACTTGGGGGTGATGGTAAGCAGCAACCTTAAACCAAGACAGCAATGCCTAAGCGTACGCAATAAGGCAAATAGATTACTGGGATTTATATCAAGAAGTGTTAGCAACAGAAGTCCAGAGGTTATATTACAGCTTTATACATCATTAGTAAGACCTCACCTAGATTATGCAGCTCAATTTTGGTCTCCATATTACAGAATGGACATAAGTTCGTTAGAAAACATTCAGCGTAGAATGACTAAATTAATACATAGCATTAGAAATTTTCCTTACGAAGAAAGACTGAAGTCCCTTAAATTACATTCACTTGTAAGACATAGAATGAGGGGAGACATGATCGAGGTATACAAGTGGAAAATGAGTATTAACAAAGGGGATATAAATAAGGTCTTGAGGATATCTCTCCAAGAGAGAACCCACAATAATGGATTCAAGTTAGATAAGTTTAGATTTAGAAAGGATATAGGAAAGTATTGGTTTGGAAATAGGGTAGTTGATGAGTGGAACAGTCTGCCTAGTAGGGTTATTGAAGCTAAGACCTTGGGTAGTTTCAAATTTAGGTTGGATAAATTCATGAGTGTGAGGGGTTGGATTTGAGTGGGACTCGCACATGAGTAAATAGAATTGTCAAAGCTTATTTCTTGTGTAGCATTGAAAATTGGATTGATCAAGTGTTCTGTTAGTGGGACGGATTGTGAAGGACCTGCCTAGTATGGGCCAACAAGCCTGCTGCAGTTTTCCTCCTTTCTTATGTTCTTATGTATTCCTTGAGTGCGAGATATAAGACGCTTCATTGGCTTTTTGCAACGAACTTGAACAATGAGGCTCCATATCCTGAGATTCTAAAATAGGTTTGTTGAGAAGATCTTGAATGGATGACTCTCTGGGTTGCGAGATTCTCATTGGAGTATGTCTTGAGTGCTGCGTCCTTGACATTTTGTTAGCTGAAGATTTATTGGAGTTTTCAGACAGAGATTTATCACTGAGAGAGACAGGCTGTGTTTTCATCTCCTGTTTCACTCGCCGAAGAATATTGCAGACGCACACATACTCCTTGAGACAAATTTTGATTTTGTTCTTTTTCATAACAGTTAACTTGCTGACGGAGATGTTGAGAACCTTGGTCTGCTCCTCCATCATTCCCCTGCCCTTAGTGCGGTATAAGGCTACGATGGTGACGACGGGTGTTAAATATTGAACCAGTAGGAAGATAAACACTGATGTGACTGAAGCGAGAGAAGAACCGTCTTTTATACCAAGCTGACCTGACATGTGTCGTCGCTCATTATGTCAAGTCAGGTGTTATTGTCATCTTGTAATTCTTCCATTTCTGTTTCTCTTAACATTCTTTAAGTGTTGATATCTTTATTAATTGTTATTATTCGGTTTTCAATAACAATCTTTCTTTATGTTCAAATAGGTTTATCATTTCATTCAATGTATTTTATGGTAGTAATAAAATTATCACAAATTCTAAGAACATACGAATTGAGAGCAATGTTGTTGGCATACCGGATATACTAACCATGTCCTTAAACTTATACCCTGTAACAAAAATATTTGCCCAAGTTATTCATAAAACCTATCTAATGTCTCACAAAGAAAGCAATCTTACACAATAATTCTCAACTATGAGGCAATTTTAAAATCTTGATGTCCAAAACCTCACTCTTCAGGGTCTCCCCTGAAAGCATTCAGAGTTATTTACTCATGATAGCGTGTAAAATGTTCATTATTCAGTCTTGGTAAACTGAAACAGAAAGAAGCAGTGACATCAAATTCAGGAGTGCCCAGAAAGCACTCAAATTTAGCATGTAAATGTGCAGTCTGCTATTTATGCCAAGGCATACATTTGAATATTGTTAGAAAATGACAATGTGGCAAAACTACTATTGACAAATAAAACTATGCTTTGCATCATGTCTCTAAATATTCCAGGTTCAGGAATGCTAAATCTCTTTGGCAAACTTAAGAAAGGAGGAACACAGCAGTAGACCAATTCTCAATTCCTATTCTGGTTCTTAAAATGTAGTAAAAAAATACTTTACTCACACATTCTTCCATGCTACCCAAGGAATAAGCTTTGAAAACCCATTATGAACATCATAAACCAAATTATGCTTATCAATATCGTTTGTCATATCATATATTTGGGACTCTATTAATTTGCTTAGTAGGTTCATCAAAGTTTATTTTTTGTAAGGTTTTATGAATAACTTGGGCAAATATTTTTGTTACAGGGTATAAGTTGAAGGACATGGTTAGTATATCCGGTATGCCAACAACATTGCTCTCAATTCGTATGTTTTTAGAATTTGTGATAATTTTATTACTAACATAAAATACATTCAATGAAATGATAAACATATTTAAACATAAAGATAGATTGTTATTGATAACCGAATAATAATAATTAATAAAGATATCAACACTTAATGAATGTTAAGAGAAACAGAAATGGAAGAATTACAAGATGACGATAACACCTGACTTGACCAAATGAGCGACGACACATGTCAGGTCAGCTTGGTATAAAAGACGGTGCTTCTCTCGCTTCAGTCCCATCAGTGTTTATCTTCCTACTTGTTCAATTTTTTTAACACACGTCGTCACTATGGTAGCCTTATACCGCACTAAGGGCAGGGGAATGATGGAGGAGCAGACCAAGGTTCTCAACATCTCCGTCAGCAAGTTAACTGTTATGAACAAGAACAAACCCAAAATTTGTCTCAAGCAGTATGTGTGCGTCCGCAATATTCTTCGGCGAGTGAAACAGATGAAAACACAGCTTGTCTCTCTCAGTGATAAATCTCTGTCTGAAAACTCCAATAAATCTTCAGCTAACAAAATGTCAAGGACCCAGCACTCAAGACATACTTCAATGAGAATCTTGCAACCCAGGGAGTCATCCAATCAAGATCTTCTAAACAAACCTATTTTAGGATCTCAGGATACAGAGCCTCATTTTTCAAGTTCGTTGCAAAAAGCTCATGAAGCATCTTATGTCTCGCACTCAGGGAACACTATCTAAAGTCTTGCAAAGCAAGCAACCTTACACAATAATTCTCAACTATGAGGCAATTTTAAAACCTTGATGTCCAAAACCTCACTCTTCAGGGTCTCCCCTGAAAGCCTTCAGAGTTAGTTACTCATGATAGCGTGTAAAATGTACATTATTCAGTCTTGGTAAACTGAAACAGAAAGAAGCAGTGACATCAAATTCAATAGTGCCCTGAAAGCACTCAAATTTATCATGTAAACGTGCAGTCTGCTATTTATGCCAAGGCATACATATGAATATTGTTAGAAAATGACGATGTGGCAAAACTACTATTTACAAATAAAACTATGCTTTGCATCATGTCTCTAAATATCCCAGGTTCAGGAATGCTAAATCTCTTTGGCAAACTTAAGAAAGGAGGAACACAGCAGTAGACCAATTCTCAATTCCTATTTTGGTTCCTAAAATGTAGTAAAAAAATTCTTTACTCACACATTTTTCCATGCTACCCAAGGAATAAGCTTTGAAAACCCATTATGAACATCATAAACCAAATTATGCTTATCAATATTGTTTCTCATATCATATATTTGGGACTCTATTAATTTGCTTAGTAGGTTCATCAAAGTTTATTTTTTGTAAATTTTTATGAATAACTTGGGCAAATATTTTTGTTACAGGGTATAAGTTTAAGGACATGGTTAGTATATCCGGTATGCCAACAACATTGCTCTCTATTCGTATATTCTTAGAATTTGTGATAATTTTATTACTACCATAAAATACATTGAATGAAATGATAAACCTATTTGAACATAAAGAAAGATTGTTATTGATAACCGAATAATAATAATTAATAAAGATATCAACCCCTAAAGAATGTTAAGAGAAACAGAAATGGAAGAATTACAAGATGACAATAACACCTGACTTGACATAATGAGCGACGACACATGTCAGGTCAGCTTGGTATAAAAGACAGTGCTTCTCTCGCTTCAGTCACATCAGTGTTTATCTTCCTACTGGTTCAATATTTAACACCCGTCGTCACCATGGTAACCTTATACCGCACTAAGAGCAGGGGAATGATGGAGGAGCAGACCAAGGTTCTCAACATCTCCGTCAGCAAGTTAACTGTTATGAACAAGAACAAAATCAAAATTTGTCTCAAGCAGTATGTGTGCGTCCGCAATATTCTTCGGCGAGTGAAACAGGAGATGAAAACACAGCTTGTCTCTCTCAGTGATAAATCTCTGTCTGAAAACTCCAATAAATCTTCAGCTAACAAAATGTCAAGGACACAGCACTCAAGACATACTCCAATGAGAATCTCGCCACCCAGGGAGTCATCCATTCAAGATCTTCTCAACAAACCTATTTTAGGATCTCAGGATACGGAGCCTCATTGTTCAAGTTCGTTGCAAAAACCAAATGAAGCGTCTTATATCTCGCACTCAAGGAACACTATCAAATGTCTCACAAAGCAAGCAATCTTACACATTAATTCTCAACTATGAGGCAATTTTAAAATCTTGATGTCCAAAACCTCACTCTTCAGGGTCTCCCCTTAAAGCATTCAGAGTTATTTACTAATGATAGCGTGTAAAATGTTCATTATTCAGTCTTGGTAAACTGAAACAGAAAGAAGCAGTGACATCAAATTTAGGAGTGCCCAGAAAGCTCTCAAATTTAGCATGTAAACGTGCAGTCTTCTATTTATGCCAAGGCATACATTTGAATATTGTTAGAAAATGACGATGTGGCAAAACTACTATTTACAAATAAAACTATGCTTTGCATCATGTCTCTAAATATCCCAGGTTCAGGAATGCAAAATCTCTTTGGCAAACTTAAGAAAGGAGGCACACTGCAATAGACCAACTCTCAATTCCTATTCCGGTTCTTAAAATGTAGTAAGAAAAATATTTAACCCTCACGTTTTTCCATGCTACCCAAGGAATAAGCTTTGAAAACCCATTATGAACATCATAAACCAAATTATACTTATCAATATCGTTTCTCATATCATATATTTAGGACTTTATTAATTTGCTTAGTAGGTTCATCAAAGATTATTTTTTGGAAGGTTTTATGGATAACTTGGGCAAATATTTTTGTTACAGGTTTAAGTTTAAGGACATGGTTAGTATATCCGGTATACGAACAACATTGCTCTCAATTCGTATGTTCTTAGAATTTATGATAATTTTATTACTAACATAAAATACATTCATTGAAATGATAAAGATATTTGAACATGAAGATAGATTGGTTTTGATAACCAAATAATAATAATTAACAATGATATCAACACTTAATGAATGTTAAGGGAAACAGAAATGGAAGAATTACAAGATGACGATAACACCTGACTTGACCTAATGAGCGACGACACATGTCAGGTCAGCTTGGTATAAAAGACGGTGCTTCTCTCCCTTCAGTCCCATCAGTGTTTATCTTCCTACTGGTTCAATATTTAACACCCGTCGTCACTTTGGTAGCCTTATACCGCACTAAGGGCAAGGGAATGATGGAGGAGCAGACCAAGGTTCTCAACATCACCGTCAGCAAGTTAACTGTTATGAACAAGAAAAAACCCAAAATTTGTCTCAAGCAGTATGTGTGCGTCCGCAATATTCTTCGGAGAGTGAAACAGGAGATGAAAACACAGCGTGTCTCTCTCAGTGATAAATCTCTGTCTGAAAACTCAAATAAATCTTCAGCTAACAAAATGTCAAGGACCCATCACTCAAGACATACTCCAATAAGAATCTCGCTACCCAGGGAGTCATCCATTCAAGATCTTCTCAACAAACCTAAATTAGGATCTCAGGATATGGAGCCTCATTGTTCAAGTTCATTGCAAAAAGCCCATGAAGCATCTTATATCTCGCACTCAAGGAACACCATCTAAAGTCTCGCAAAGCAAGCAACCTTACACAATAATTCTCAACTATGAGGCAATTTTAAAATCTTGATGTCCAAAACCTCACTCTTCAGGGTCTCCCCTGAAAGCCTTCAGAGTTAGTTACTCATGATAGCGTGTAAAATGTACATTATTCAGTCTTGGTAAACTGAAACAGAAAGAAGCAGTGACATCAAATTCAGTAGTGCCCTGAAAGCACTCAAATTTATCATGTAAACGTGCAGTCTGCTATTTATGCCAAGGCATACATTTGAATATTGTTAGAAAATGACGATGTGGCAAAACTACTATTTACAAATAAAACTATGCTTTGCATCATGTCTCTAAATATCCCAGGTTCAGGAATGCAAAATCTCTTTGGCAAACTTAAGAAAGGAGGCACACTGCAATAGACCAACTCTCAATTCCTATTCTGGTTCTTAAAATGTAGTAAGAAAAATAATTTACCCACACATTTTTCCATGCTACCCAAGGAATAAGCTTTGAAAACCCATTATGAACATCATAAACCAAATTATGCTTATCAATATCGTTTCTCATATCATATATTTAGGACTCTATTAATTTGCTTAGTAGGTTCATCAAAGTTTATTTTTTGGAAGGTTTTATGAATAACTTGGGCAAATATTTTTGTTACAGGTTTAAGTTTAAGGACATGGTTAGTATATCCGGTATACCAACAACATTGCTCTCAATTCGTATGTTCTTAGAATTTGTGAAAATTTTATTACTAACATAAAATACATTCAATGAAATGATAAAGATATTTGAATATAAAGAGAGATTGTTATTGATCACCGAATAATAATAATTAATGAAGATATCAACAGTTAATGAATGTTAAGAGAAACAGAAATGGAAGAATTACAAGATGACAATAACACCTGACTTGACCTAATGACCGACGACACATGTCAGGTCAGCTTGGTATAAAAGACGGTGCTTCTCTCGCTTCAGTCACATCAGTGTTTATCTTCCTACTGGTTCAATATTTAACACCTGTCGTCACTATGGTAGCCTTATACCGCACTAAGGGCAGGGGTATGATGGAGGAGCAGACCAAGGTTCTCAACATCTTAATTCAGTGGTGGACCTGACTTAACTCAGTGAAGACTTGTCTTGTGTGCTCTCTGTGAATCTGAACAAGATGTCCTCTCTTGAGCTACTCTACCAGCAGCTGAAGGAAGAACTGAGGGTAGCTAAGCTTGAGATACAGCGACTGACTGAGGAAAACAAGAGGATTCGTAGTAATCCTCCTGTTGAGAATCCTCAAGCCAAGAAAGGAACCTGGACAGTGGCTGGAATGCATGGGACAAAGTTAAAGATCAAGAGGATGGATGGAGAGGTAGAATTAACGAAGAACCAGAAGCCTGTTGTGGAAACATCGAACCGATTCTCCGTGTTACCCGATGAATGTGAGTCGACTACAGGGAACATCACGAACGACACCAAGGAAGGTAAGAACATTGTTCTTGTTGGTGATAGTCAAATTAGGTATATGGATAGGGCCTTCTGCTTGAAAGATAGAATAGGAGACAGAGGGTTTGCTTTCCTGGGGCTGGGATGGAGGATATTGTTAGCCGTCTGGACGACATCATGAGAGGTAATGGGAGCAATCCTATTATCTGTCTCAGTGCTGGAGGCAACGATGTTGGCAGACGTAGGAGTGAGGACCTGACTAGCAGGTATAGGTCAGCAATAGACATAATTAGGAAGAAGGGTGGGAACCCTGTCATATGTGGTATTTTGCCAAGGAGAGGGTTGGAGATGAATGGCTGTCCCGGGCAATTCGTGTCAATTGCTGGCTGGACAAACACTGTAAGGATAATGCAGTACCATTCATTTGCAACTGGGACCACTTCTATGGCCGAAATGACATGTATGCCAGGGATGGGGTTCACTTATCCAGGGCAGGTGTGGATTTTCTTGCTAGCTCAGTTGAGGGTGTTGTTAGGACTTTAAACTAGGATTAGTTAGAGGTATGGGTTTAGAAATGGAAAATACTGAATGTCGAAATATAGATCTAGGCTTTGATATAAAAATTCTTAACAATAACAAGGACAGTAATATTTATAGTGGAAAAACAGAATGGAGCAGGAAGGGTAAAGAGAAAGGAGGGTCTTTAAAGTGTATTATACAAATAGTCGTAGTGCTAGGAATAAGATGGACGATTTGAGATTAGTTGCAAGTGCAGGTAACATTGATGTATTTGCCATAACTGAGACATGGTTCAATACGAAAAATAGGACATGCCTGCTGAATGTCATATACAGGGTTTTAAATTGTTCCAAGTAGACAGAAGTTTCGGGAAGGGGGGTGGAGTAGCACTGTATGTCCGAGATCGCTTGAACTGTTGCATAAAAGGGAATAAAGTCTGAAATAACACATACAGAGTCTGTCTGGATAGAATTTTCAGAGGGGCATGAAAAATTGATTTTAGGTGTGATATACCGTCCCCCAAACTTAGATAGGGACCAAGGGAGACTACTATGGGAGGAAATTGTTAAGGCCACAATGCACGATAACCTAGTTATTCTGGGTGACTTCAACTTTAGTCAAATTGATTGGAATTTTTGACTGGGAATTTAGAATCTAACGACTTCTTAGAAGTAGTTCAAGATTGTTTTTGAAGCAGTTTGTGACAGAACCTACAAGGGAAATAATCTGCTTGACTTAGTTCTGGCAAACAAGGAAACCCTTGTTAATAATTTAGAAATTACAGAGGAACTCGGCGCAAGCGACCACAAATCAATTACCTTTGGCATTGAATGGAAGTTTCATAGTAGGAATAACTCAGTAACGGTCCCAGATTTTCGCTTAGCAGATTACAATGGACTTAGAGAACACTTATCATCTGTGGACTGGGGTAATGAAGAGAGCTATCAATATGACAGTTTTCTGAACACTATACATGCTGCCCAAAGAACATTTATCCCATATAAAGAAATTAGATCGACTAGAAATGACCCAAAATAGATGAATAATAGGCTCAAATATCTTTTAGGGCAGAAGAAAGGAATTTATAGGCGTATCAAAAGAGGTGAGGGTCATCTTATGAATCAGTATATTGACATTAAGAAGGACGTTAAAAAGGGGATAAGAAAAGCTAAGCGGGACTAGGAAATTAAAGGTGCTAGGGATTCGAAAACTAACCCAAAAAGTTTTTTCCAGGTGTATAGAACAAAAGTTAGAGATAAGATAGGTCCCCTTAAAAATAATTATGGGTATCTTACTGACAAAGAGAATGAAATGTGCTCTATTTTTAATAATTATTTTCTCTCGGTTTTCACTCAGGAAGACACTAATAATATCCCAAGAATTAGGTATTTTAGTGGTCCTGAAGAAGATAAATTATGTAGTATCACAGTCACTAGCGAAATTGTTATCAAAGAGATAGACCGTTTGAAGCAAAATAAATCGCCAGGCCCTGATGAGCTTTTTTCAAGGGTTCTTAAGGAATGCAAAATTGAACTCTGTGAACCCTTAACTAACATTTTTAACCTATCTCTTCAAACAGGTGTAGTGTCTGATACGTGGAAGATAGCTAATGTAATT
The DNA here is from genome assembly GCA_009830355.1 of Cherax destructor. Classification (NCBI taxonomy): domain Eukaryota; kingdom Metazoa; phylum Arthropoda; class Malacostraca; order Decapoda; family Parastacidae; genus Cherax; species Cherax destructor. The sequence goes on from WNWK01032542.1 coordinate 18,870, forward strand.
CCTATTTTTAAAGCAGGGGACAAGTCGTTACCATCAAATTACCGCCCAATAAGTCTAACATCAATTGTAGGCAAATTATTAGAGTCGATTATAGCTGATAACATAAGAAGCCATCTCGATAGGCATAATTTGATTAATGATACTCAACATGGATTCACCAGGGGCCGTTCCTGCCTAACTAATTTATTAACTTTTTTCAGTAAGGCTTTTGAGGCAGTTGATCATGATAAAGAATTCGATATTGTTTATTTGGATTTTAGTAAGGCTGTTGATACAGTACCACATCAGAGACTGTTAAAGAAAGTGGCTGCTCACGGCATTGGGGGAAAAGTGTTTTCATGGATCGAGTCATGGCTCACCAATAGGAAGCAGAGGGTGTGCATTAATGGGGTTAAATCTGAGTGGGGATCTGTAACAAGTGGCGTTCCACAGGGATCGGTTATGGGCCCGTTGTTGTTTATAATATATATAAATGACCTTGACGAGGGAATTTCTAGTGATATGAGCAAATTCGCTGATGACACGAAGATAGGTAGGATAATCGATTCAGACGTAGATGTCAGTGAACTACAGGAGGATTTAGACAAACTCAATTCCTGGTCAGAAAAATGGCAGATGCAGTTCAATGTAGATAAATGCAAAGTTCTAAAGCTCGAGAGTGTCCATAACCCAAGCACTTATAAGTTAAATAACGTAGAACTTAGCCATACAGATTGCGAGAAGGACTTGGGGGTGATGGTAAGCAGCAACCTTAAACCAAGACAGCAATGCCTAAGAGTACGTAATAAGGCAAATAGATTACTGGGATTTATATCAAGAAGTGTTAGCAACAGAAGTCCAGAGGTTATATTACAGCTTTTTACATCATTAGTAAGGCCTCACCTAGATTACGCAGCTCAGTTCTGGTCTCCATATTACAGAATGGACATAAATTTGTTAGAAAACATTCAGCGTAGAATGACTAAATTAATACATAGCATTAGAAATCTTCCTTACAAAGAAAGATTGAAGACCCTTAAATTACATTCACTTGTAAGACGTAGAATGAGGGGAGACATGATCGAGGTATACAAGTGGAAAATGGGTATTAACAAAGGGGATATAAATAAGGTCTTGAGGGTATCTCTCCAAGAGAGAACCCACAATAATGGATTCAAGTTAGATAAGTTTAGATTTAGAAAGGATATAGGAAAGTATTGGTTTGGAAATAGGGTAGTTGATGAGTGGAACAGTCTGCCTAGTAGGGTTATTGAAGCTAGGACCTTGGGTAGTTTTAAATTTAGGTTGGATAAATTCATGAGTGAGAAGGGTTGGATTTGAGTGGGAATTGCACATGAGTAAATACAATTATCAAATCTTATTTCTTGGGTAGCATTGAAAGTTGGGTTGAACAAGTGTTCTGTTGGTGGGATGGAATGTGAAGGACCTGCCTAGTATGGGCCAACAGGCCTGCTGCAGTGTTCCTCCTTTCTTATGTTCTTAACTGTTATGAAGAAGAACAAACCAAAAATTTGTCTCAAGCAGTATGTGTGCGTCCACAATATTCTTCGGCGAGTGAAACAGGAGATGTAAACACAGCTTGTCTCTCTCAGTGATAAATCTCTGTCTGAAAACTCCAATAAATCTTCAGCTAACAAAATGTCAAGGACCCAGCACTCAAGACATACTCCCATGAGAATCTCACAACCCAGGGAGTCATCCATTCAAGATCTTCTCAACAAACCTATTTTAGGATCTCGGATATGGAGCCTCATTGTTCAAGTTCGTTGCAAAAAGCCCATGAAGCATCTTATATCTCGCCCTCAAGGAACACCATCTAAAGTCTCGCAAAGCAAGCAACCTTACACAATAATTCTCAACTATCAGGCAATTTTAAAATCTTGATGTCCAAAACCTCACTCTTCAGGGTCTCCCCTGAAAGCCTTCAGAGTTAGTTACTCATGATAGCGTGTAAAATGTACATTATTCAGTCTTGGTAAACTGAAACAGAAAGAAGCAGTGACATCAAATTCAGTAGGCCCCTGAAAGCAGTCAAATTTATCATGTAAACGTACAGTCTGCTATTTATGCCAAGGCATACATTTGAATAATGTTAGAAAATGACGATGTGGCAAAACTACTATTTACAAATAAAACTATGCTTTGCATCATGTCTCTAAATATCCCATGTTCAGGAATGCAAAATCTCTTTGGCAAACTTAAGAAAGGAGGCACACTGCAATAGACCAACTCTCAATTCCTATTCTGGTTCTTAAAATGTAGTAAGAAAAATAATTTACCCACAGATTTTTCCATGCTACCCAAGGAATAAGCTTTGAAAACCCATTATGAACATCATAAACCAAATTATGCTTATCAATATCGTTTCTCATATCATATATTTAGGACTCTATTAATTTGCTTAGTAGGTTCATCAAAGTTTATTTTTTGGAAGGTTTTATGAATAACTTGGGCAAATATTTTTGTTACAGGTTTAAGTTTAAGAACATGGTTAGTATATCCGGTATACCAACAACATTGCTCTCAATTCTTATGTTCTTAGAATTTGTGATAATTTTATTACTAACATAAAACACATTCAATGAAATGATAAAGATATTTGAACATAAAGATAGATTGTTATTGATAACCGAATAATAATAAATAATAAAGATATCAACAGTTAATGAATGTTGAGAGAAACAGAAATGGAAGAATTACAAAATGACGATAACACCTGACTTGACCTAATGAGCGACGACACATGTCAGGTCAGCTTGGTATAAAAGACGGTGCTTCTCTCGCTTCAGTCACATCAGTGTTTATCTTCCTACTGGTTCAATATATAACACCCGTCGTCACTATGGTAGCCTTATACCGCACTAAGGGCAGGGGTATGATGGAGGAGCAGACCAAGGTTCTCAACATCTCCGTTAGCAAGTTAACTGTTATGAAGAAGAACAAACCCAAAATTTGT
>WNWK01032543.1:0-21824 GCA_009830355.1 Cherax destructor
TGAACTCCAGGAGGATTTGGACAAATTAATGTCTTGGTCTGAAAAGTGGCAGATGAAGTTCAATGTGGACAAGTGTAAGGTGCTAGTCGTTGGTAATGAAAATATCCCTCGAATTTATAAACTAGGTGAAGTTGAGCTTGATCATACAGAATGTGAAAAAGACTTGGGAGTCATGGTAAGCAGGAATCTAAAGCCAAGACAACAGTGCCTAAGTGTGCGCAATAAGGCTAACAGATTACTAGGATTTATTTCAAGAAGTATAAGCAACAGAAATCCAAAAGTTATTTTACAGAATATGCATCACTAGTGAGACCTCATTTGGATTATGCAGCTCAGTTTTGGTCTCCTTACTACAGAATGGATATAGATTCGTTGGAGAACATATAGAGAAGAATGACTAAAATGATTTACAGTATAAGAAATCTCCCGTATGAAGATAGACTTAGAGCGTTGAATCTCCACTCTCTGGAGAGACGTAGAATGAGGGGAGATATCATCAAGGTGTACAAGTGGATGATGGGCATAAACAAAGGAGATAATAAAATACTGAGGATATCGAACCAAATAAGAACCAGAAATAACGGATTTAAATTGGATAAATTTAGATTTAGAAAGGACATAGGCAAGTACTGGTTTTCGAACAGAGTTGTAGATGCGTGGAACAATCTTCCGAGTAGGGTGATAGAGGCTAGGACCTTGGGTGGCTTTAAAAAGAGATTGGACAAATATATGAGTGGGAGGGGCTGGATTTGATTGGTGTCGTGGGTGCAGGAGTGAATTCTTAGGTAGTGGTGGTTTTGATAAGGAGATGCCTTGTATGGGCCAGTAGGCCTTCTGCAGTGTTCCTCCATTCTTATTCGTTAGTGGCTAACGAATGTGTTTAGCCACTAACGAATGTGTTTGGCCACTAACGAATGTGTTTAGCCACTAACGAATGTGTTTAGCTACTAACGAATGTGTTTAATACGTCCATCCTAACTGGTGTTGTGAGTTAGATTGTTCCATGCATCTACAACTCTGTTCGAAAACCAGTACTTAAGAACATAAGAAAGGAGGAACACTGCAGCAGGCCTGTTGGCCCATTCTAGGCAGGTCCTTCACATTCCATCCCACTAACAGAATATTTGTTCAACCTAATTTTCAATGCTACCCAAGAAATAAGTTTTGATAATTTTATTTACTCATGTGCAATTCCCACTCAAATCCAACCCCTTTCACTCTGAATTTATCCAACCTAAATTTAAAACTACCCAAGGTCCTTGCTTCAATAACCCTACTAGGCAGACTGTTCCACTCATCAACTACCCTATTTCCAAACCAATACTTTCCTATATCCTTTCTAAATCTAAACTTATCTAACTTGAATCCATTATTGCGGGTTCTCTCTTGGAGAGATACCCTCAAGACCTTATTTATATCCCCTTTGTTAATACCCATTTTCCACTTGTATACCTCGATCATGTCTCCCCTCATTCTACGTCTTACAAGTGAATGTAATTTAAGGGTCTTCAATCTTTCTTCGTAAGGAAGATTTCTAATGCTATGTATTAATTTAGTCATTCTACGCTGAATGTTTTCTAACGAATTTATGTCCATTCTGTAATATGGAGACCAGAACTGAGCTGCGTAATCTAGGTGAGGCCTTACTAATGATGTATAAAGCTGTAATATAACGTCTGGACTTCTGTTGCTAACACTTCTTGATATAAATCCCAGTAATCTATTTGCCTTATTACGTACGCTTAGGCATTGCTGTCTTGGTTTAGGGTTGCTGCTTACCATCACCCCCAAGTCCTTCTCGCAATCTGTATGGCTAAGTTCTACGTTATTTAACTTATAAGTGCTTGGGTTATGGACACTCCCGAGCTTTAGAACTTTGCATTTATCTACATTGAACTGCATCTGCCATTTTTCTGACCAGGAATTGAGTTTGTCTAAATCCTCCTGTAGTTCACTGACATCTACGTCTGAATCGATTATCCTACCTATCTTCGTGTCATCAGCGAATTTGCTCATATCACTAGAAATTCCCTCGTCAAGGTCATTTATATATATTTTAAACAACAACAGGCCCAAAACCGATCCCTGAGGAACGCCACTTGTTACAGATCCCCACTCCGATTTAACCCCATTTATGCACACCCTCTGCTTCCTATTGGTGAGCCATGACTCGATCCATGACAACACTTTTCCCCCAATGCCATGAGCAGCCACTTTCTTTAACAGTCTCTGATGTGGTACTCTATCAAAAGCCTTACTAAAATCCAAATAAACGATATCGAATTCTTTATCATTATCAACTGCCTCAAAAGCCCCACTGAAAAAAGTTAACAAATTAGTTAGGCAGGAACAGCCCCTGGTGAATCCATGCTGAGTATCATTAATCAAATTATGCCTATCGAGATGGTTTCTTATGTTATCAGCTATAATCGACTCTAGTAATTTGCCTACAATTGATGTTAGACTTATTGGGCGGTAATTTGATGGTAACGACTTGTCCCCTGCTTTAAAAATAGGAATTACATTAGCCATCTTCCACGTATCCGGCACTACACCTGTTTGAAGAGATAGGTTAAAAATGTTAGTTAAGGGTTCACAGAGTTCTATTTTGCATTCCTTAAGAACCCTTGAAAAAAGCTCATCAGGGCCTGGCGATTTATTTTGCTTCAAACGGTCTATCTGTTTGATAACCTTTTCGCTAGTGACTGTGATACTACATAATTTATCTTCTTCAGGCCAACTAAAATACCTAATTCTTGGGATATTATTAATGTCTTCCTGAGTGAAAACCGAGAGAAAATAATTATTAAAAATAGAGCACATTTCATTCTCTTTGTCAGTAAGATACCCATAATTATTTTTAAGGGGACCTATCTTATAAGAACATAAGAACATAAGAATGGAGGAACACTGCAGAAGGCCTACTGGCCCATACAAGGCAGGTCCTTATCAAAACCACCACTACCTAAGAATTTACTCCTGTACTCACGACACTAATCAAACCCAGCCCCTCCCACTCATATATTTGTCCAATCTCTTTTTAAAGCCACCCAAGGTCCTAGCCTCTATCACCCTACTCGGAAGATTGTTCCACGCATCTACAACTCTGTTCGAAAACCAGTACTTGCCTATGTCCTTTCTAAATCTAAATTTATCCAATTTAAATCCGTTATTTCTGGTTCTTACTTGGTTCGATATCCTCAGTATTTTATTAATATCTCCTTTGTTTATGCCCATCATCCACTTGTACACCTCGATGATATCTCCCCTCATTCTACGTCTCTCCAGAGAGTGGAGATTCAATGCTCTAAGTCTATCTTCATACGGGAGATTTCTTATACTGTAAATCATTTTAGTCATTCTTCTTTGTATGTTCTCCAATGAATCTATATCCATCCTGTAGTAAGGAGACCAAAACTGAGCTGCATAATCCAAATGAGGTCTCACTAGTGATGTATAGAGCTGTAAAATAACTTTTGGACTTCTGTTGCTTATACTTCTTGAAATAAATCCTAGTAATCTGTTAGCCTTATTGCGCACACTTAGGCACTGTTGTCTTGGCTTTAGATTTCTGCTTACCATGACTCCCAAGTCTTTTTCACATTCTGTATGATCAAGCTCAACTTCACCTAGTTTATAAATTCGAGGGATATTTTCATTACCAACGACTAGCACCTTACACTTGTCCACATTGAACTTCATCTGCCACTTTTCAGACCAAGACATTAATTTATCCAAATCCTCCTGGAGTTCATTGGTATCCTCCTCAGAATGAATTATACGGCCTATTTTTGTATCATCAGCAAATTTACTCATGTCACTTGCAATTCCTTCATCAAGGTCATTTATGTAAATTATGAACAACAATGGGCCCAAAACTGATCCTTGTGGAACGCCACTGGTGACAAATCCCCATTCAGATTTGACCCCATTAATGGAAACTCTCTGCTTTCTATTGGTAAGCCATGCCTCTATCCATGCTAGAACTTTACCTCCTATACCATGAGCTGCCACCTTTCTTAAGAGTCTCTTGTGAGGTACTCTATCGAAGGCCTTACTGAAATCCAAGTAAAGTATATCATATTCTTTATCACTGTCTAACTTTTGTTCTATAAACCTGAAAAAAAACTTTTTGGGTTAGTTAAAAAAACTTTTTGGGTTAGTTAAAAAAACTTTTATACTGTAAATCATTTTAGTCATTCTTTTTTGTATGTTCTCCAATGAATCTATATCCATCCTGTAGTAAGGAGATTAAAACTGAGCTGCATAATCCAAATGAGGTCTCACTAGTGATGTCATTCGTCGCTGAATGTTTTCTAACGAATTTATATCCATTCTGTAAAATGGAGACCAGAACTGAGCTGCATAATCTAGGTGAGGCTTTACTAATGATGTATAAAGCTGTAATATAACCGCTCGACTTCTGTTGCTTACACTTCTTGATATAAATCCCAGTAAACTATTTGCTATATTTCTTACGCTTAGGCATTGCTGACTTGGTTTGAGGTTGCTGCTTATAATAACCTAGTAGGGTTATTGAAGCTAGGACCTTGGGTAGTTTTAAATTTAGGTTGGATAAATACATGAGTGAGAGGTGGTGGATTTGAGTGGGACTCGCACTTGAGTTAATAGAATCATCAAAGCTTATTTCTTGGGTAGCATTGAAAATTGGGTTGAGCAAATATTCTGTTAGTGGGATGGATTGTGAAGGACCTGCCTAGTATGGGCCAACAGGCCTGCTGCAGTGTTCCTCCTTTCTTATGTTCTTATGGGCCAACAGGCCTGCTGCAGTGTTCCTCCTTTCTTATGTTCTTATAAAAATGATCTCACACACTTCTATTCCAGTCAAGATACTAAGACCAAAAGAGGTATCATCATCGGATTTTTCCTAAGAGCTTACCGAATTTGTAGTCCTGAGTTTCTTGACGAGGAATGTACATACATTCACCAAACCTTCACTGATTGCAAGAAAAGAGCTCTTCAGATCATAAGAACATAAGAAAGGAGGAACACTGCAGCAGGCCTGTTGGCCCATACTAGGCAGGTCCTTCACATTCCATCCCACTAACAGAACATTTGTTCAACCTAATTTTCAATGCTACCCAAGAAATAAGCTTTGATCATTTTATTTACTCATGTGCAATTCCCACTCAAATCCAACCTCTTTCACTCATGAATTTGTCCAACCTAAATTTAAAACTACCCAAGGTCCTTGCTTCAGTAACCCTACTAGGCAGACTGTTCCACTCATCAACTACCCTATTTCCAAACCAATACTAACCTATATCCTTTCGAAATCTAAACTTATCCAACTTGAATCCATTATTGCGGGTTCTCTCTTGGAGAGATACCCTCAAGACCTTATTTATATCCCCTTTATTAATATCTATTTTCCACTTGTATACCTCGATCATGTCTCCCCTCATTCTACGTCTTACAAGTGAATGTAATTCAAGGGTCTTCAATCTTTCTTCGTAAGGAAGATTTCTAATGCTATGTATTTTTTAGTCATTCTACGCTGAATGTTTTCTAACGAATTTATGTCCATTCTGTAATATGGAGACCAGAACTGAGCTGCGTAATCTAGGTGAGGCACTTATAAGTTAAATTTCAAGCATTTATAAGTTAAATTTCAAGCACTTATAAGTTAAATAGCAAGCACTTATAAGTTAAATTTCAAGCACTTATAAGTTAAATAACGTAGAACTTAGCCATACAGATTGCGAGAAGGACTTAGGGGTGATGGTAAGCAGCAACCTTAAACCAAGACAGCAATGCCTAAGCGTACGTAATAAGGCAAATAGATTACTGGGATTTATATCAAGAAGTGTTAGCAACAGAAGTCCAGAGGTTATATTACAGCTTTATACATCATTAGTTAGGCCTCACCTAGATTACGCAGCTCAGTTCTGGTCTCCATATTACAGAATGGACATAAATTCGTTAGAAAACATTCAGCGTAGAATGACTAAATTAATACATAGCATTAGAAATCTTCCTTCCGAAGAAAGATTGAAGACACTTAAATTACATTCACTTGTAAGACGTAGAATGAGGGGAGACATGATCGAGGTATACAAGTGGAAAATGGGTATTAACAAAGAAGATATAAATAAGGTCTTGAGGGTATCTCTCCAAGAGAGACCCCAATAATGGATTCAAGTTAGATAAGTTTAGATTTAGAAAGGATATAGGAAAGTATTGGTTTGGAAATAGGGTAGTTGATGAGTGGAACAGTCTGCCTAGTAGGGTTATTGAAGCAAGGACCTTGGGTAGTTTTAAATTTAGGTTGGATAAATTCATGAGTGAAAGGGGTTGGATTTGAGTGGGAATTGCACATGAGTAAATAAAATTATCAAAACTTATTTCTTGGGTAGCATTGAAAATTAGGTTGAACAAATATTCTGTTAGTGGGATGGAATGTGAAGGACCTGCCTAGAATGGGCCAACAGGCCTGCTGCAGTGTTCCTCCTTTCTTATGTTCTTAAGTACTGGTTTTCGAACAGAGTTGTAGATGCATGGAACAATCTAACTCACAACACCAGTTAGGATGGACGTATTAAACACATTCGTTAGTGGCTAAACACATTCGTTAGTGGCTAAACACATTCGTTAGTGGCCAAACACATTCGTTAGTGGCTAAACACATTCGTTAGCCACTAACGAATGTGTTTACCACTAACGATGTGTTTGGCCACTAACGAATGTGTTTAGCCACTAACGAATGTGTTTAGCCACTAACGAATGTGTTTAATACGTCCATCCTAACTGGTGTTGTGCCAGAGATGTGGAAGATAGCTAATGTAGTTCCTATATTCAAATCAGGGATAAGTCCATTCCATCAAATTACCGTCCAATAAGCCTCACGTCTATAGTAGGCAAATTATTAGAATCAATTATAGCTGATATTATCAGAAGTCACCTTGAAGAACATAATTTGATTAATGAATCTCAGCATGGGTTTACGAGAGGTCGTTCCTGCCTGACAAATTTACTGACGTTTTTCAATAAAACATTTGAGGCAGTAGACAGTGATAAAGAATATGTTATAGTTTACTTGGATTTCAGTAAGGCCTTCGATAGAGTACCTCACAAGAGACTCTTAAGAAAGGTGGCAGCTCATGGTATAGGAGGTAAAGTTCTAGCATGGATAGAGGCATGGCTTACCAATAGAAAGCAGAGAGTTTCCATTAATGGGGTCAAATCTGAATGGGGATTAGTCACTAGTGGCGTTCCACAAGGATAAGTTTTGAGCCCATTGTTGTTCATAATTTACATAAATGACCTTGATGAAGGAATTGCAAGTGACATGAGTAAATTTGCTGATGATACAAAAATAGGCCGTATAATTCATTCTGAGGAGGATACCAATGAACTCCAGGAGGATTTGGACAAATTAATGTCTTGGTCTGAAAAGTGGCAGATGAAGTTCAATGTGGACAAGTGTAAGGTGCTAGTCGTTGGTAATGAAAATATCCCTCGAATTTATAAACTAGGTGAAGTTGAGCTTGATCATACAGAATGTGAAAAGACTTGGGAGTCATGGTAAGCAGGAATCTAAAGCCAAGACAACAGTGCCTAAGTGTGCGCAATAAGGCTAACAGATTACTAGGATTTATTTCAAGAAGTATAAGCAACAGAAGTCCAAAAGTTATTTTACAGCTCTATGCATCACTAGTGAGACCTCATTTGGATTATGCAGCTCAGTTTTGGTCTCCTTACTACAGAATGGATATAGATTCGTTGGAGAACATAAGAACATAAGAATGGAGGAACACTGCAGAAGGCCTACTGGCCCATACAAGGCAGGTCCTTATCAAAACCACCACTACCTAAGAATTTATTCCCGTACTCACGACACAAATCAAACCCAGCCCCTCCCACTCATATTTTGTCCAATCTCTTTTAAAGCCACCCAAGGTCCTAGCCTCTATCACCCTACTCGGAAGATTGTTCCACGCATCTACAACTCTGTTCGAAAACCAGTACTTGCCTATGTCCTTTCTAAATCTAAATTTATCCAATTTAAATCCGTTATTTCTGGTTCTTACTTGGTTCGATATCCTCAGTATTTTATTAATATCTCCTTTGTTTATGCCCATCATCCACTTGTACACCTCGATGATATCTCCCTCATTCTACGTCTCTCCAGAGAGTGGAGATTCAACGCTCTAAGTCTATCTTCATCGGGAGATTTCTTATACTGTAAATCATTTTAGTCATTCTTCTTTGATGTTCTCCCAATGAATCTATATCCATCCTGTAGTAAGGAGACCAAAACTGAGCTGCATAATCCAAATGAGGTCTCACTAGTGATGTATAGAGCTGTAAAATAACTTTTGGACTTCTGTTGCTTATACTTCTTGAAATAAATCCTAGTAATCTGTTAGCCTTATTGCGCACACTTAGGCACTGTTGTCTTGGCTTTAGATTTCTGCTTACCATGACTCCCAAGTCTTTTCACATTCTGTATGATCAAGCTCAACTTCACCTAGTTTATAAATTCGAGGGATATTTTCATTACCAACGACAAGCACCTTACACTTGTCCACATTGAACTTCATCTGCCACTTTTCAGACCAAGACATTAATTTATCCAAATCCTCCTGGAGTTCACTGTTATCCTCCTCAGAATGAATTATACGGCCTATTTTTGTATCATCAGCAAATTTACTCATGTCACTTACAATTCCTTCATCAAGGTCATTAATGTAAATTATGAACAACAATGGGCCCAAAACTGATCCTTGTGGAACGCCACTAGTGACAAATCCCCATTCAGATTTGACCCCATTAATGGAAACTCTCTGCTTTCTATTGGTAAGCCATGCCTCTATCCATGCTAGAACTTTACCTCCTATACCATGAGCTGCCACCTTTCTTAGAGTCTCTTGTGAGGTACTCTATCGAAGGCCTTACTGAAATCCAAGTAAACTATATCATATTCTTTATCACTGTCTACTGCCAAATGTTTTATTGAAAAACGTCAGTAATTTGTCAGGCAGGAACGACCTCTCGTAAACCCATGCTGAGATTCATTAATCAAATTATGTTCTTCAAGGTGACTTCTGATAATATCAGCTATAATTGATTCTAATAATTTGCCTACTATAGACGTGAGGCTTATTGGACGTAATTTGATGGAATGGACTTATCCCTGATTTGAATATAGGAACTACATTAGCTATCTTCCACATCTCTGGCACAACACCAGTTAGGATGGACGTATTAAACACATTCGTTAGTGGCTAAACACATTCGTTAGTGGCTAAACACATTCGTTAGTGGCCAAACACATTCGTTAGTGGCTAAACACATTCGTTAGTGGCTAACGAATGTGTTTACACTAACGAATGTGTTGCCACAACGAATGTGTTTGGCACAACAATGTGTTTAACCACTGAATGTGTTTGCCACTAACGAATGTGTTTAATACGTCCATCCTAACTGGTGTTGTGCCAGAGATGTGGAAGATAGCTAATGTGTTCCTATATTCAAATCAGGGATAAGTCCATTCCATCAAATTACCGTCAATAAGCCTCACGTCTATAGTAGGCAAGTTATTAGAATCATATAGCTGATATTATCAGAAGTCACCTTGAAGACATAATTTGATTAATGAATCTCGCTGTTACAGGTCGTTCCTGCTGACAAATTACTGACGTTTTCAATAAAAGCATTTGAGGCATGACAGTGATAAGAATATGTTATAGTTACTTGGATTTCAGAAGCTGATAGAGTACCTCAAGAGATCTAGAAGTGGCAGCTCATGGTAAGGGTAAAGTTCTAGCATGGAAGAGGCATGGCTTACCAATAGAAAGAGAGTTTCCATAATGGGTCAAATCTGAATGAGGATTAGTCACTAGTGGCGTTCCACATAAGATAGTTGAGCCCATTGTTGTTCATAATTTAATAAATGACCTTGATGAAGGAATTGCAATGACATGGTAAATTTGCTGATGATAAAAATAGCCGTATATTCATTCTGAGAGGATACCAATGAACTCCAGGAGGATTTGGACAAATTAATGTCTTGGTCTGAAAGTGGCAGATGAGTTCAATGTGGACAAGTGTAGGTGCTAGTCGTTGATGAATATCCCTCGAATTTATAAACTAGGTGAAGTTGAGCTGATCTACAGAATGTGAAAAGACTGGGAGTCATGGTAAGCAGGAATCTAAAGCCAAGACACAGTGCCTAAGTGGCATAAGGCTAACAGATTACTAGGATTTATTTCAGAAGTATAAGCAACAGAAGTCCAAAGTTATTTTACAGAATATGCATCACTAGTGAGACCTCATTTGATTATGCAGCTCAGTTTGGTCTCCTTACTACAGAATGGATATAGATTCGTTGGAGAACATATAGAGAAGAATGACTAAAATGATTTACAGTATAAAAATCTCCCGTATGAAGATAGACTTAGAGCGTTGAATCTCCACTCTCTGGAGGACTAGAATGAGGAGATATCATCAAGGTTACAAGTGGATGATGGGCATAAACAAAGGAGATAATAAAATACTGAGGATATCGAACAAATAAGAACCAGAAATAACGGATTTAAATTGGATAAATTTAGATTTAGAAAGGACATAGGCAAGTACTGGTTTTCGAACAGAGTTGTAGATGCGTGGAACAATCTTCCGAGTAGGTGATGAGGCTAGGACCTTGGGTGGCTTTAAAAGAGATTGGACAAATATATGAGTGGGAGGGCTGGATTTGATTGGTGTCGTGGGTGCAGGAGTGAATTCTTAGGTAGTGGTGGTTTTGATAAGGAGATGCCTTGTATGGGCCAGTAGGCCTTCTGCAGTGTTCCTCATTCTTATTCGTTAGTGGCTAACGAATGTGTTTAACCACTAACGAATGTGTTTGGCCACTAACGAATGTGTTTAGCCACTAACGAATGTGTTTAGCTACTAACGAATGTGTTTAATACGTCCATCCTAACTGGTGTTGTGAGTTAGATTGTTCCATGCATCTACAACTCTGTTCGAAAACCAGTACTTAAGAACATAAGAAAGGAGGAACACTGCAGCAGGCCTGTTGGCCCATTCTAGGCAGGTCCTTCACATTCCATCCCACTAACAGAATATTTGTTCAACCTAATTTTCAATGCTACCCAAGAAATAAGTTTTGATAATTTTATTTACTCATGTGCAATTCCCACTCAAATCCAACCCCTTTCACTCTGAATTTATCCAACCTAAATTTAAAACTACCCAAGGTCCTTGCTTCAATAACCCTACTAGGCAGACTGTTCCACTCATCAACTACCCCATTTCCAAACCAATACTTTCCTATATCCTTTCTAAATCTAAACTTATCTAACTTGAATCCATTATTGCGGGTTCTCTCTTGGAGAGATACCCTCAAGACCTTATTTATATCCCCTTTGTTAATACCCATTTTCCACTTGTATACCTCGATCATGTCTCCCTCATTCTACGTCTTACAAGTGAATGTAATTTAAGGGTCTTCAATCTTTCTTCGTAAGGAAGATTTCTAATGCTATGTATTAATTTAGTCATTCTACGCTGAATGTTTTCTAACGAATTTATGTCCATTCTGTAATATGGAGACCAGAACTGAGCTGCGTAATCTAGGTGAGGCCTTACTAATGATGTATAAAGCTGTAATATAACGTCTGGACTTCTGTTGCTAACACTTCTTGATATAAATCCAGTAATCTATTTTCCTTATTACGTACGCTTAGGCATTGCTGTCTTGGTTTAGGGTTGCTGCTTACCATCACCCCCAAGTCCTTCTCGCAATCTGTATGGCTAAGTTCTACGTTATTTAACTTATAAGTGCTTGGGTTATGGACACTCCCGAGCTTTAGAACTTTGCATTTATCTACATTGAACTGCATCTGCCATTTTTCTGACCAGGAATTGAGTTTGTCTAAATCCTCCTGTAGTTCACTGACATCTACGTCTGAATCGATTATCCTACCTATCTTCGTGTCATCAGCGAATTTGCTCATATCACTAGAAATTCCCTCGTCAAGGTCATTTATATATATTTTAAACAACAACAGGCCCAAAACCGATCCCTGAGGAACGCCACTTGTTACAGATCCCCACTCCGATTTAACCCCATTTATGCACACCCTCTGCTTCCTATTGGTGAGCCATGACTCGATCCATGACAACACTTTTCCCCCAATGCCATGAGCAGCCACTTTCTTTAACAGTCTCTGATGTGGTACTCTATCAAAAGCCTTACTAAAATCCAAATAAACGATATCGAATTCTTTATCATTATCAACTGCCTCAAAAGCCCCACTGAAAAAAGTTAACAAATTAGTTAGGCAGGAACAGCCCCTGGTGAATCCATGCTGAGTATCATTAATCAAATTATGCCTATCGAGATTGTTTCTTATGTTATCAGCTATAATCGACTCTAGTAATTTGCCTACAATTGATGTTAGACTTATTGGGCGGTAATTTGATGGTAACGACTTGTCCCCTGCTTTAAAAATAGGAATTACATTAGCCATCTTCCACGTATCCGGCACTACACCTGTTTGAAGAGATAGGTTAAAAATGTTAGTTAAGGGTTCACAGAGTTCTATTTTGCATTCCTTAAGAACCCTTGAAAAAGCTCATCAGGGCCTGGCATTTATTTTGCTTCAAACGGTCTATCTGTTTGATAACCTTTTCGCTAGTGACTGTGATACTACATAATTTATCTTCTTCAGGCCAACTAAAATACCTAATTCTTGGGATATTATTAATGTCTTCCTGAGTGAAAACCGAGAGAAAATAATTATTAAAAATAGAGCACATTTCATTCTCTTTGTCAGTAAGATACCCATAATTATTTTTAAGGGGACCTATCTTATAAGAACATAAGAACATAAGAATGGAGGAACACTGCAGAAGGCCTACTGGCCCATACAAGGCAGGTCCTTATCAAAACCACCACTACCTAAGAATTTACTCCTGTACTCACGACACTAATCAAACCCACCCCTCCACTCATATATTTGTCCAATCTCTTTTAAAGCCACCCAAGGTCCTAGCCTCTATCACCCTACTCGGAAGATTGTTCCACGCATCTACAACTCTGTTCGAAACCAGTACTTGCCTATGTCCTTTCTAAATCTAAATTTATCCAATTTAAATCGTTATTTCTGGTTCTTACTTGGTTCGATATCCTCAGTATTTTATTAATATCTCCTTTGTTTATGCCCATCATCCACTTGTACACCTCGATGATATCTCCCTCATTCTACGTCTCTCCAGAGAGTGGAGATTCAATGCTCTAAGTCTATCTTCATACGGGAGATTTCTTATACTGTAAATCATTTTAGTCATTCTTCTTTGTATGTTCTCCAATGAATCTATATCCATCCTGTAGTAAGGAGACCAAAACTGAGCTGCATAATCCAAATGAGGTCTCACTAGTGATGTATGAGCTGTAAAATAACTTTTGGACTTCTGTTGTTATACTTCTTGAAATAAATCCTAGTAATCTGTTAGCCTTATTGCGCACACTTAGGCACTGTTGTCTTGGCTTTAGATTTCTGCTTACCATGACTCCCAAGTCTTTTTCACATTCTGTATGATCAAGCTCAACTTCACCTAGTTTATAAATTCGAGGGATATTTTCATTACCAACGACTAGCACCTTACACTTGTCCATTGAACTTCATCTGCCACTTTTCAGACCAAGACATTAATTTATCCAAATCCTCCTGGAGTTCATTGGTATCCTCCTCAGAATGAATTATACGGCCTATTTTGTATCATCAGCAAATTTACTCATGTCACTTGCAATTCCTTCATCAAGGTCATTTATGTAAATTATGAACAACAATGGGCCCAAAACTGATCCTTGTGGAACGCCACTGGTGACAAATCCCCATTCAGATTTGACCCATTAATGGAAACTCTCTGCTTTCTATTGGTAAGCCATGCCTCTATCCATGCTAGAACTTTACCTCCTATACCATGAGCTGCCACCTTTCTTAAGAGTCTCTTGTGAGGTACTCTATCGAAGGCCTTACTGAAATCCAAGTAAAGTATATCATATTCTTTATCACTGTCTAACTTTTGTTCTATAAACCTGAAAAAAAACTTTTTGGGTTAGTTAAAAAAACTTTTTGGGTTAGTTAAAAAAACTTTTATACTGTAAATCATTTTAGTCATTCTTTTTTGTATGTTCTCCAATGAATCTATATCCATCCTGTAGTAAGGAGATTAAAACTGAGCTGCATAATCCAAATGAGGTCTCACTAGTGATGTCATTCGTCGCTGAATGTTTTCTAACGAATTTATATCCATTCTGTAAAATGGAGACCAGAACTGAGCTGCATAATCTAGGTGAGGCTTTACTAATGATGTATAAAGCTGTAATATAACCGCTCGACTTCTGTTGCTTACACTTCTTGATATAAATCCCAGTAATCTATTTGCTATATTTTACGCTTAGGCATTGCTGACTTGGTTTGAGGTTGCTGCTTATAATAACCTAGTAGGGTTATTGAAGCTAGGACCTTGGGTAGTTTTAAATTTAGGTTGGATAAATACATGAGTGAGAGGTGGTGGATTTGAGTGGGACTCTGCACTTGAGTTAATAGAATCATCAAAGCTTATTTCTGGGTAGCATTGAAAATTGGGTTGAGCAAATATTCTGTTAGTGGGATGGATTGTGAAGGACCTGCCTAGTATGGGCAACAGGCCTGCTGCAGTGTTCCTCCTTTCTTATGTTCTTATGGGCCAACAGGCCTGCTGCAGTGTTCCTCCTTTCTTATGTTCTTATAAAAATGATCTCACACTTCTATTCCAGTCAAGATACTAAGACCAAAGAGGTATCATCATCGGATTTTTCCTAAGAGCTTACCGAATTTGTAGTCCTGAGTTTCTTGACGAGGAATGTACATACATTCACCAAACCTTCACTGATTGCAAGAAAAGAGCTCTTCAGATCATAAGAACATGAAAGGAGGAACACTGCTAGCGGCTACCATACTAGGCAGTCCTTCATTCCATCCCACTAACAGAACATTTGTTCACCATTTCAATGCTACCCAAGAAATAAGCTTGATCATTTTATTTACTCATGTGCAATCTCCACTCAAATCCAACTCACTCATGAATTTGTCCAACCTAAATTTAAAACTACCCAAGGTCCTTGCTTCAGTAACCCTACTAGGCAGACTGTTCCACTCATCAACTACCCTATTTCCAAACCAATACTAACCTATATCCTTTCGAAATCTAAACTTATCCAACTTGAATCCATTATTGCGGGTTCTCTCTTGGAGAGATACCCTCAAGACCTTATTTATATCCCCTTTATCAATAAAGGATCACATTATACTGCTTATGTGTTTATTTTTCCATTGTGTCGGTATTTTAT
This sequence comes from Cherax destructor, assembly GCA_009830355.1. Taxonomy (NCBI): domain Eukaryota; kingdom Metazoa; phylum Arthropoda; class Malacostraca; order Decapoda; family Parastacidae; genus Cherax; species Cherax destructor. The sequence goes on from WNWK01032543.1 coordinate 15,365, forward strand.
ACCATTTATTTCCATCTATTTTCCACTTGTATACCTCGATCATGTCTCCCCTCATTCTACGTCTTACAAGTGAATGTAATTCAAGGGTCTTCAATCTTTCTTCGTAAGGAAGATTTCTAATGCTATGTATTTTTAGTCATTCTAGCTGAATGTTTCTAACGAATTTATGTCCATTCTGTAATATGGAGACCAGAACTGAGCTGCGTAATCTAGGTGAGGCACTTATAAGTTAAATTTCAAGCATTTATAAGTTAAATTTCAAGCACTTATAAGTTAAATAACGTAGAACTTAGCCATACAGATTGCGAGAAGGACTTAGGGGTGATGGTAAGCAGCAACCTTAAACCAAGACAGCAATGCCTAAGCGTACGTAATAAGGCAAATAGATTACTGGGATTTATATCAAGAAGTGTTAGCAACAGAAGTCCAGAGGTTATATTACAGCTTTATACATCATTAGTTAGGCCTCACCTAGATTACGCAGCTCAGTTTTGGTCTCCATATTACAGAATGGACATAAATTCGTTAGAAAACATTCAGCGTAGAATGACTAAATTAATACATAGCATTAGAAATCTTCCTTCCGAAGAAAGATTGAAGACACTTAAATTACATTCACTTGTAAGACGTAGAATGAGGGGAGACATGATCGAGGTATACAAGTGGAAAATGGGTATTAACAAAGAAGATATAAATAAGGTCTTGAGGGTATCTCTCCAAGAGAGAACCGCAAAAATGGATTCAAGTTAGATAAGTTTAGATTTAGAAAGGATATAGAAAGTATTGGTTTGGAAATAGGGTAGTTGATGAGTGGAACAGTCTGCCTAGTAGGGTTATTGAAGCAAGGACCTTGGGTAGTTTTAAATTTAGGTTGGATAAATTCATGAGTGAAAGGGTTGGATTTGAGTGGGAATTGCACATGAGTAAATAAAATTATCAAAACTTATTTCTTGGGTAGCATTGAAAATTAGGTTGAACAAATATTCTGTTAGTGGGATGGAATGTGAAGGACCTGCCTAGAATGGGCCAACAGGCCTGCTGCAGTGTTCCTCCTTTCTTATGTTCTTAAGTACTGGTTTTCGAACAGAGTTGTAGATGCATGGAACAACTCACTCCAACACCAGTTAGGATGGACGTATTAAACACATTCGTTAGTGGCTAAACACATTCGTTAGTGGCTAAACACATTCGTTAGTGGCCAAACACATTCGTTAGTGGTAAACACATCTATAACGAATGTGTTTAGCCACTAACGAATGTGTTGGCCACTAACGAATGTGTTTAGCCACTAACGAATGTGTTTACCACTAACGAATGTGTTTAATACGTCCATCCTAACTGGTTTGTGCCAGAGATGTGGGAAAATAGCTAATGTAGTTCCTATATTCAAATCAGGGGTAAGTCCATTCCATCAAATTACCGTCCAATAAGCCTCACGTCTATAGTAGGCAAATTATTAGAATCAATTATAGCTGATATTATCGAAGTCACCTTGAAGAACATAATTTGATTAATGAATCTCAGCATGGGTTTACGAGAGGTCGTTCCTGCCTGACAAATTTACTGACGTTTTCAATAAAACATTTGAGGCAGTAGACAGTGATAAAGAATATGTTATAGTTTACTTGGATTTCAGTAAGGCCTTCGATAGAGTACCTCACAAGAGACTCTTAAGAAAGGTGGCAGCTCATGGTATAGGAGGTAAAGTTCTAGCATGGATAGAGGCATGGCTTACCAATAGAAAGCAGAGAGTTTCCATTAATGGGGTCAAATCTGAATGGGGATTAGTCACTAGTGGCGTTCCACAAGGATCAGTTTTGAGCCCATTGTTGTTCATAATTTACATAAATGACCTTGATGAAGGAATTGCAAGTGACATGAGTAAATTTGCTGATGATACAAAATAGGTCGTATAATTCATTCTGAGGAGGATACCAATGAACTCCAGGAGGATTTGGACAAATTAATGTCTTGGTCTGAAAAGTGGCAGATGAAGTTCAATGTGGACAAGTGTAAGGTGCTAGTCGTTGGTAATGAAAATATCCCTCGAATTTATAAACTAGGTGAAGTTGAGCTTGATCATACAGAATGTAAAAAAGACTTGGGAGTCATGGTAAGCAGGAATCTAAAGCCAAGACAACAGTGCCTAAGTGTGCGCAATAAGGCTAACAGATTACTAGGATTTATTTCAAGAAGTATAAGCAACAGAAGTCCAAAAGTTATTTTACAGCTCTATGCATCACTAGTGAGACCTCATTTGGATTATGCAGCTCAGTTTTGGTCTCCTTACTACAGAATGGATATAGATTCGTTGGAGAACATATAGAGAAGAATGACTAAAATGATTTACAGTATAAGAAATCTCCCGTATGAAGATAGACTTAGAGCGTTGAATCTCCACTCTCTGGAGAGACGTAGAATGAGGGGAGATATCATCAAGGTGTACAAGTGGATGATGGGCATAAACAAAGGAGATAATAAAATACTGAGGATATCGAACCAAGTAAGAACCAGAAATAACGGATTTAAATTGGATAAATTTAGATTTAGAAAGGACATAGGCAAGTACTGGTTTTCGAACAGAGTTGTAGATGCGTGGAACAATCTTCCGAGTAGGGTGATAGAGGCTAGGACCTTGGGTGGCTTTAAAAAGAGATTGGACAAATATATGAGTGGGAGGGGCTGGGTTTGATTGGTGTCGTGGGTGCAGGAGTGAATTCTTAGGTAGTGGTGGTTTTGATATGGACCTGCCTTGTATGGGCCAGTAGGCCTTCTGCAGTGTTCCTCCATTCTTATGTTCTTATGATTAGGGTGATAGAGGCTAGGACCTTGGGTGGCTTTAAAAAGAGATTGGACAAATATATGAGTGGGAGGGGCTGGGTTTGATTGGTGTCGTGGGTGCAGGAGTGAATTCTTAGGTAGTGGTGGTTTTGATAAGGAGCTGCCTTGTATGGGCCAGTAGGCCTTCTGCAGTGTTCCTCCATTCTTATGTTCTTATGTTCTTATGTTAATTCATAGCATTAGAAATCTTCCGTATGAAGAAAGATTGAAGACCCTTAAATTACATTCACTTGTAAGATATTGTCATATCCCCTTTTTAACGTCCCTCTTAATGTCAATATACTGACTCATAAGATGACCCTCACCTCTTTTGATACGCCTATAAATTCCTTTCTTCTGCCCTAAAAGATATTTGAGCCTATTATTCATGTATTTTGGGTCATTTCCAGTCCATCAAATTACCGTCCAATAAGCCTCACGTCTATAGTAGGCAAATTATTAGAATCAATTATAGCTGATATTATCAGAAGTCACCTTGAAGAACATAATTTGATTAATGAATCTCAGCATGGGTTTACGAGAGGTCGTTCCTGCCTGACAAATTTACTGACGTTTTTCAATAAAACATTTGAGGCAGTAGACAGTGATAAAGAATATGATATAATTTACTTGGATTTCAGTAAGGCCTTCGATAGAGTACCTCATAAGAGACTCTTAAGAAAGGTGGCAGCTCATGGTATAGGAGGTAAAGTTCTAGCATGGATAGAGGCATGGCTTACCAATAGAAAGCAGAGAGTTTCCATTAATGGGGTCAAATCTGAATGGGGATTTGTCACCAGTGGCGTTCCACAAGGATCAGTTTTGGGCCCATTGTTGTTCATAATTTACATAAATGACCTTGATGAAGGAATTGCAAGTGACATGAGTAAATTTGCTGATGATACAAAAATAGGCCGTATAATTCATTCTGAGGAGGATACCAATGAACTCCAGGAGGATTTGGATAAATTAATGTCTTGGTCTGAAAAGTGGCAGATGAAGTTCAATGTGGATAAGTGTAAGGTGCTAGTCGTTGGTAATGAAAATATCCCTCGAATTTATAAACTAGGTGAAGTTGAGCTTGATCATACAGAATGTGAAAAGACTTGGGAGTCATGGTAAGCAGAAATCTAAAGCCAAGACAACAGTGCCTAAGTGTGCGCAATAAGGCTAACAGATTACTAGGATTTATTTCAAGAAGTATAAGCAACAGAAGTCCAAAAGTTATTTTACAGCTCTATACATCACTAGTGAGACCTCATTTGGATTATGCAGCTCAGTTTTGGTCTCCTTACTACAGGATGGATATAGATTCATTGGAGAACATACAAAGAAGAATGACTAAAATGATTTACAGTATAAGAAATCTCCGTATGAAGATAGACTTAGAGCGTTGAATCTCCACTCTCTGGAGAGACGTAGAATGAGGGAGATATCATCGAGGTGTACAAGTGGATGATGGGCATAAACAAAGGAGATATTAATAAAATACTGAGGATATCGAACCAAGTAAGAACCAGAAATAACGGATTTAAATTGGATAAATTTAGATTTAGAAAGGACATAGGCAAGTACTGGTTTTCGAACAGAGTTGTAGATGCGTGGAACAATCTTCCGAGTAGGGTGATAGAGGCTAGGACCTTGGGTGGCTTTAAAGAGATTGGACAAATATGAGTGGGAGGGGCTGGGTTTGATTAGTGTCGTGAGTACAGGAGTAAATTCTTAGGTAGTGGTGGTTTTGATAAGGACCTGCCTTGTATGGGCCAGTAGGCCTTCTGCAGTGTTCCTCCATTCTTATGTTCTTATGTTCTTTATATGGGATAAATGTTATTTGGGCAGCATGTATAGTGTTCAGAAAACTGTCATATTGATAGCTCTCTTCATTACCCCAATCCACAGATGATAAGTGTTCTCTAAGTCCATTGTAATCTGCTAAGCGAATTACAATGGACTTAGAGAACACTTATCATCTGTGGACTGGGGTAATGAAGAGAGCTATCAATATGACAATATCTTACAAGTGAATGTAATTTAAGGGTCTTCAATCTTTCTTCATACGGAAGATTTCTAATGCTATGAATTAACATAAGAACATAAGAATGGAGGAACACTGCAGAAGGCCTACTGGCCCATACAAGGCAGCTCCTTATTAAAACCACCACTACCTAAGAATTTACTCCTGCACCCACGACACCAATCAAACCCAGCCCTCCCACTCATATTTGTCCAATCTCTTTTTAAAGCCACCCAAGGTCCTAGCCTCTATCACCCTAATCATAAGAACATAAGAATGGAGGAACACTGCAGAAGGCCTACTGGCCCATACAAGGCAGGTCCATATCAAAACCACCACTACCTAAGAATTCACTCCTGCACCCACGACACCAATCAAACCCAGCCCCTCCCACTCATATATTTGTCCAATCTCTTTTTAAAGCCACCCAAGGTCCTAGCCTCTATCACCCTACTCGGAAGATTGTTCCACGCATCTACAACTCTGTTCGAAAACCAGTACTTGCCTATGTCCTTTCTAAATCTAAATTTATCCAATTTAAATCCGTTATTTCTGGTTCTTACTTGGTTCGATATCCTCAGTATTTTATTATCTCCTTTGTTTATGCCCATCATCTACTTGTACACCTTGATGATATCTCCTCATTCTACGTCTCTCCAGAGAGTGGAGATTCAACGCTCTAAGTCTATCTTCATACGGGAGATTTCTTATACTGTAAATCATTTTAGTCATTCTTCTCTATATGTTCTCCAACGAATCTATATCCATTCTGTAGTAAGGAGACCAAAACTGAGCTGCATAATCCAAATGAGGTCTCACTAGTGATGCATAGAGCTGTAAAATAACTTTTGGACTTCTGTTGCTTATACTTCTTGAAATAAATCCTAGTAATCTGTTAGCCTTATTGCGCACACTTAGGCACTGTTGTCTTGGCTTTAGATTTCTGCTACCATGACTCCCAAGTCTTTTCACATTCTGTATGATCAAGCTCAACTTCACCTAGTTTATAAATTCGAGGGATATTTTCATTACCAACGACTAGCACCTTACACTTGTCCACATTGAACTTTATCTGCCACTTTTCAGACCAAGACATTAATTTATCCAAATCCTCCTGGAGTTCACTGTTATCCTCCTCAGAATGAATTATACGGCCTATTTTTGTATCATCAGCAAATTTACTCATGTCACTTGCAATTCCTTCATCAAGGTCATTAATGTAAATTATGAACAACAATGGGCCCAAAACTGATCCTTGTGGAACGCCACTAGTGACAAATCCCCATTCAGATTTGACCCCATTAATGGAAACTCTCTGCTTTCTATTGGTAAGCCATGCCTCTATCCATGCTAGAACTTTACCTCCTATACCATGAGCTGCCACCTTTCTTAAGAGTCTCTTGTGAGGTACTCTATCGAAGGCCTTACTGAAATCCAAGTAAACTATAACATATTCTTTATCACTGTCTACTGCCTCAAATGTTTTATTGAAAACGTCAGTAAATTTGTCAGGCAGGAACGACCTCTCGTAAACCCATGCTGAGATTCATTAATCAAATTATGTTCTTCAAGGTGACTTCTGATAATATCAGCTATAATTGATTCTAATAATTTGCCTACTATAGA
>WNWK01032544.1:0-21822 GCA_009830355.1 Cherax destructor
TATCATGCAAGTCCGGGAGGACAGACCATGTGAAGTCAAGGACAGTTGATGAAGAGCAGATGGAAAGATCGATGAAGGAGAAAGAATGAGTTCGGGGATCAAAATGGGTAGGAGTACCCGTATTTAAAACATGGAGGGGGAGAGAAGCAAGAAATGCCTCCAACTGAACGCCACGGGAGTCACAGTGCGACCCTCCCCAAAGAAAAGGATGTGCGTTAAAATCGCCAAGTAATAGAAGGGGTGGGGGCAATGAAGAAACCAGAAAATCAACATCTGGGATAGACAATGCTCACGAAGGGGAGAGATATAAAGAACAGAGTGTATACCACTTATTCAAGTGGATACGACCTGCGGTGTAATGTAGAGAAGAATGAACATAGAGCTGACGGTATGGAATACCAGTGCATATAAGAATAGCACTTTCGTTAAAGGATCCATCAGAAAAAGGATCCGCTGAAAATAACAAATCATAGCCTGAAAAGGGCCGGATAACAGAGGATTGCAATTTGAGTTCTTGCAAACAGACACCAACAGGGAAAAACTGGGAGAGCAACACCTGAAGCTCACCCTGGTTACCCCTGAGGCCTCGAATATTCCACTGCAAATAAGCCATGATTTATAGAGAGAAAGATAGAGGTTAGAGGTATCTATGGACTAGGGTTAGAAAAGTCCATGTGGAGGCAGCGGAAGACTCGTAATCAGAGAAGGAGTGGGATGCTGTGAAGGAAGGAGGGGTGTAGACGAAGAGAGAGGAGGAGGAACCAGAGGTGGAGCGGTGTCCATCAACGTTCCAGACTCTGCAATAAATTCTGCGATAGCTTCCAGATTTTCGGAAGAAAAAGATGCAGAATGTGGGACTACATTAGAAATGGGAGGAGAGGGAGCAACTATCAGGGAGTCTATAGACTGTACTAAAGTAGGAGGCAAGGAGATGGAAGAGGAAACTGTCGAAGGGGCTTGGGAGGGGACATGGGATGATGATAGTGAACGAGGAGGATGATGAACCTCCACACACGTTACAGAACTAGTCGGAGGCGAAGAACCCGGCAATAGGGATTTTTTGCCGGACTTATGAGAAGAAAGGGGGCGCTGAGGTTTAGGCGAAGGACGAGGACGTGTAGACTCAGAACTGTGCGAGTGAGTAGAGGAAGGAGTGTGGACAGTATGGGATGCCGAGGTAGGGACCTCGGAGCCAAGAACATCAAAAGGATTCGAGACAGGGGTGACTAAGGATGTTGTAACCACAGAGGAAATCAAGGAAGTTGGGACCCCAGAAGTGGGGCGATGTTTAGCAATGCGAGAATAGGAAATACAGTGGACCCCCGAGTTTCGTAAGGTTCTTACTTCGTAAACATCGTGTTTCGTAAGCTTTTTACGATTTCGAGAATCGTAAAACCGCTCATGTTTCGTAACATATTAGACCTGTCCGCCTGCTCCGCGCCTGCGCGGGACGCAGGACGCCGCCAGTGAAGCGTTGTTTACCATTGAGAGACCATTACCTAGCGCGCTCTTTCAAACATTCACACTACATTTGGTGTTTTTTTTGGTGCTTTAGTGATTGTCACTGTGAAATAAGTCACCATGGGTCCAAAGAAGCTTCCTAGTGGCACCCCTGTGGTAGCATTCATGCAGGGAGTGTAGCATTCATGCAGGGAGTGTAGCATTCATGCAGGGAGTGTAGCATTCATGCAGGGAGTGTAGCATTCATGCAGGGAGTGTAGCATTCATGCAAGGAGTGTAGCATTCATGCAGGGAGTGTAGCAGGCATGCAGGGAGTTTAGCATTCATGCAGGGAGTGTAGCATTCATGTAGGGAGTGTAGCAGGCATGCAGGGAGTTTAGCATTCACGCAGGGAGTTTAGCATTCATGCAGGGAATTTAGCATTCATGCAGGGAGTTTAGCAGGCATGCAGGGAGTGTAGCAGACATGCAGGGAGTTTAGCAGGCATGCAGGGAGTGTAGCAAACATGCAGGGAGTGTAGCAGGCATGCAGGGAGTGTAGCAGGCATGCAGGGAGTTTAGCATTCATGCAGGGAGTTTAGCAGGCATGCAGGGAGTGTAGCAGGCATGCAGGGAGTGTAGCAGGCATGCAGGGAGTGTAGCAGACATGCAGGGAGTTTAGCAGGCATGCAGGGAGTGTAGCAGACATGCAGGGAGTGTAGCAGGCATGCAGGGAGTGTAGCATTCATGCAGGGAGTGTAGCAGGCATGCAGGGAGTGTAGCAGGCATGCAGGGAGTGGGGATTCCCCTTAACATAAGAACATAAGAACATAAGAAAGAAGGAACACTGCAGCAGGCCTACTGGCCCATGCGAGGCAGGTCCAAATCTCCAACGGCTTAAGCCAATGCCCCGACCCAGCCAGGTCAGGTTACATTCACTTAAGGAAGGAGCACTGCATCTGACCTAGTAGCACAACCTAGTCAGGACCAATTCACACCCAACCGCACCCACTCATATAATTGTCCAGCCGACCACCTGGTCAGGTCACTTCCACTTAAGGAATTAGTACAGGTCAGGTTACTTTCACTTAAGGAAGGAGCACTGCATCTGACCTAGTACAAGCTCACACCCATCCACACCCACTCATGTATTTATCTAACCTATTTTTAAAACTACACAACGTCTTAGCATCTATGACGGTACTCGGGAGTTTGTTCCACTCATCCACAACTCTATTACCAAACCAGTGCTTTCCTATATCCTTCCTGAATCTGAACTTTTCCAACTTGAAACCATTGCTGCGAGTCCTGTCTTGGTTGGATATTTTCAGCACGCTATTTACATCCCCTTTGTTTATTCCTGTTTTCCATTTGTACACCTCAATCATATCCCCCCTAATTCTACGCCTTTCTAGAGAGTGCAGATTCAGGGCCCTCAGTCTATCCTCATAGGGAAGATTTCTGATACATGGGATCATGATACATAGAGGCTGAAGAATTCCTCCCCCAACAAGTGTTTAATTGTGATGAAACAGGCCTGTTTTGGAAGAAAATGCCCAAGAGGACCTTCATTACTCATTACTCTATCTTCCAGATGCCTGCAACTCTTCAATAAAGGTAAGTAAATGTATATATATATATATTGTTTTTAATTATTTTATATGTGAATATTTTTTTGTGGAACGGATTAACTGTATTTACATTATTTCTTATGGGAAATAATGGTTCGAATTTCGTAAACTTTGTGTTAAGTACTAGCTCCTGGAACGGATTAATTACGATACTCGGGGGTCCACTGTATGGGGAAGACTCCCTTGAAGGCGTAGATGAGAGACGGCCATAGCATATGAGAAGCCTTCCGCCTCTTTGAGACAACGGATTTCCCGCTCATTCAGGTAAACCTGACAACGGTGAGAGTACTATGGATGTGCCTCATGACAGTTAAGGCAAGAGGGAGGTAGAGTACAAGAAGGACTGGCATGGTCGTCAGCACCACAGACAGGGCCTTCGGCCATGGACCTGCAATATTTCGCTGGATGACCAAAACGCCAGCAGTTTCTACACTGTTGTGGTGTAGGGGTATTATTGTCTTTGTGTTGATCTTATCAATAATTCCTTGAACAAATTCACTCTTAATCTTCATATTTAAAGTAAAGTAATATTCATTATTTTCCTTTTTTCACTAGTTATTTCAATTGACCTAAGAGTTAGTGTTCATTCTCCTTGTGCCCAGTGCAACATTGCTTTAATTGATGCAGTAAATTGTTTGTACAAAACCAAACATTGATTACACTTTAAAATTATTCTCCAGTCGTGATTACTTGCTCTTGTTATTTTTGCACACAGTATTGTGTACTTATTCCATTTTACTGTGTTATCCTGACAAGTGCTAATAATTCAATGCAAGTTGTCAGCATCATAATTAATTCTTTCTGCCAGCAATGCACATTAAATTCTAGTGGCATTTTCTTTTAAGAAAATTTGTTTTTCCAGTAATTTTCCAATTGCATACAATTTATTGATTGTATTTCCTCTTTGCATTGATTTATTAATTCTCATCAAGCTGCCTTAGCCCCTTTCATTCTACCCACTGCCTCACGAACTTCCCCCCCACTCACAACTGTCTCTTCCGCACTCCTACAAGATGTTATTCCTCCTTGTCCTATACACGAAATCACAGCTTCCCTGTCTTCATCAACATTTAACAACTCCTCAAAATATTCCCTCCATCTTCCCGATACCTCTAACTCTCCATTTAATAACTCTCCTCTCCTATTTTTAACTGTCAAATCCATTTGTTCCCTAGGCTTCCTCAACTTATTAATCTCACTCCAAAACTTTTTCTTATTTTCATCAAAATTTGTTGATAACATCTCACCCATTCTCTCATTTGCTCTCTTTTTACATTGCTTGATCACTCTCTTAACCTCTCTTTTTTTCTTCATATACTCTTCCCTCCTTGCATCACTTCTACTTTGTAAAAACCTCTCATATGCTAACTTTTTCTCCCTTACTACTCTCTTTACATCATCATTCCACCAATCGCTCTTCTTCCCTCCCGCACCCACTTTCCTGTAACCACAAACTTCTGCTGAACATTCTAACACTACATTCTTTAACCTACTACATACATCTTCGACCCCATTGCCTACACTCTCACTAGCCCATCTATCCTCCAATAGATGTTTATATCTTACCCTAACTGCCTCTTTTAGTTTATAAACCTTCACCTCTCTCTTACTTACTGCTTCTATTTTCCTTGTATCCCATCTACCTTTTACTCCCACTTTAGCTACAACTAAAAAGTGATCTGATATATCTGAGGCCCCTCTATAAACATGTACATCCTGAAGTCTACTCAACAGTCTTTTATCTACCAATACATAGTCCAACAAACTACTGTCATTATGCCCTACATCATATCTTGTATACTTATTTATCCTCTTTTTCTTAAAATATGTGTTACCTATAACTAAACCCCTTTCTATACAAAGTTCAATCAAAGGGCTCCCATTTTCATTTACACCTGGCACCCCAAACTTACCTACCACACCCTCTCTACATGTTTCTCCTACTTTAGCATTTAGGTCCCCTACTACAATTACTCTCTCACTTGGTTCAAAGGTTCCTATACATTCACTTAACATCTCCCAAAATCTCTCTCTCTCTTCTACACTCCTCTCTTCTCTATATATTTGAACCCTTTCAGGGTTTTCGCCATACTGGTACGTCTTACACGCCAGAGTTATTGACGTACTAGTACTCAAATTCTAGCGGCTTCAAATCGAGGGGGAGAGAGCTTGTAAGCCTGCATGTGATAGAATGGGTCTATGTGATAAGTGTGCGCAGTAGGAAAAAAATCTATGCTTTCTCCAAATTCAACTTCAATAACAAAAACATAAGGTGGGACCAAGTAAACCAAGTCCTAAATGATATAAACTGAGAAGAATGCCTAAGCATCACGGATCCCAACCTATGTCTAGAAAAAATTAACTCTGTGGTACTTGAGGTTTGTTCAAGGCAAATTCCCTTAAGGAAAAGGAGGAGAAGATTCAAACTAGAAAGAGAGAGGCGCTCCCTATACAGGCGAAGGCAAAGAATAATGGAGCGGCTACAGGAGGCCAATATCTCTGAAATACGTAGGGAGACACTAGTCAGAGAAATAGCAAACATCGAATTAAAACTAAAGAAATCTTACAGGAATCAAGAGACACGGGAAGAACTAAAAGCCATAAATGAAATTGAAAGAAACCCTAAGTATTTCTTTTCCTATGCAAAATCAAAGTCGAGAACAACAACCAGTATTGGGCCCCTACTTAAACAGGATGGGTCCTACACAGATGACAGCAAGGAAATGAGTGAGTTACTTAAATCCCAGTATGACTCAGTTTTTAGCGAGCCACTAACCAGACTGAAAATCGAAAACCTAAATGATTTTTTTATGAGAGTGCCACAGAACTTGACAGACGCATGCCTTTCTGACATCACCACGACGCCAAATAACTTCGAAAAGGCAATAGATGACATGCCCATGCACTCCGCTCCAGGCCCAGACTCATGGAACTCCGTGTTCATCAAGAACTGCAAGAAGCCCCTATCACATGCTTTTAACATCCTATGGAGAGGGAGCATGGACACTGGGATCGTCCCGCAGCTACTAAAAACAACAGACATAGCCCTGCTCCACAAAGGGGGCAGTAAAGCAATAGCAAAGAACTACAGACCAATTACGCTAACGTCCCATATCATAAAAATCTTTGAAAGGGTTCTAAGAAGCAAGATCGCCACCCATCTTGATACCCATCAATTGCACAACCCAGGACAGCATGGGTTTACAGCAGGCCGCTCCTGTCTGTCCCAACTACTGGACCACTACGACAAGGTCCTGGATGCTCTAGAAGATAAACAAAATGCAGATGTTATATACACAGATTTTGCAAAAGCCTTTGACAAGTGTGACCATGGTGTAATAGCACACAAAATGCGTGATAAAGGAATAACAGGAAAAGTTGGTAGATGGATCTATAATTTCCTAACATGTAGAACACAAAGACTAGTAGTCAACAGAGTAAAGTCTGAGGCAGCTACTGTGAAAAGCTCTGTTCCACAAGGCACAGTACTTGCTCCCATCCTATTCCTCATCCTCATATCAGACATTGACAGGGATATAAGCTACAGTGCTGTGTCTTCCTTTGCAGATGACACCCGAATCTGTATGACAGTGTCCACCGTTGAAGACACTGCAAGACTCCAAGCAGACATAAACCAAATCTTTAAATGGGCTGCAGAAAACAATATGAAGTTCAACGATGAGAAATTTCAATTACTAAGATACGGAAAACGTGAAGAAATTAAAGTATCATCGGAGTACAAAACTAATTCCAACCACACAATAGAGCAAAAAACTAATGTCAAAGACCTGGGAGTGATCATGTCAGAGGATCTCACCTTCAAGGACCATAACAAAGTAGCAATTGCATCTGCTTGAAAAATGACAGGATGGATAATGAGAACCTTCAAAACCAGGGATGCCAAGCCCATGTTGACACTTTACAGATCGCTTGTTCTATCTAGGCTGGAATATTGCTGCACACTAACTGCCCCTTTCAAGGCAGGTGAAATTGCTGACCTTGAAAATGTGCAGAGAACCTTCACCGCACACATAAGTGCGATAAACCACCTCAACTACTGGGAACGCTTGAAGTTCCTAAACCTGTACTCTCTAGAACACAGGCGGGAGAGATACATTATTATATACATATGGAAACTTCTCGAGGGCTTAGTACCAAACTTGCACACAAAAATCACTTTGTACGAAAGCAAAAGACTCGGCAGGCGATGTAACATCCCCCCAATGAAAAGCAGGGGTGCCATTAGCACGTTGAGGGACAACACAATAAGTGTCAGGGGCCCAAGATTGTTCAACTGCCTCCCAGCATTCATCAGGGGGATTACCAACAAACCCCTGGCTGTCTTCAAGCAGGCACTGGACAGGCACCTCAAGTCGGTACCTGATCAGCCGGGCTGTGGTTCGTACGTTGGACTGCGTGCGGCCAGCAGTAACAGCCTGGTTGATCAGGCTCTGGTCCAACAGGAGGCCTGGTCACAGACCGGGCTGCGGGGGCGTTGACCCCTGGAATTCTCTCCAGGTAGACTCCAGGTAGACCCGCATTGCCTTGTGGGAGTGGTAATTCAGTGCGTCTTTGTCACCAAGCCATGCGTTAAGGAATACCTCACTCCGGCAGTGAGGGGTGTGGAAGCCAGTGTCGCTGGTAGGGAAGGGAGCCGGGTTTGTGTAAACAACATTGGCTGGCTGGCTATCTTTCTGGCAGGCTGGCTGGCTGGCTGGCTGGCTGGTTGGCTGGCTGTGTCTGTCTGTGTCTGTCTGTCTGTCTGTCTGTCTGTCTGTCTGTCTGTCTGTCTGTCTGTCTGTCTGTAACACAGGTACACATAAATACAATTATACATAGTGTAAATTACCTAGGATAACCCAAAAAAAAAAAAAAGAATGGCAAATAATATGAATCAGGATTCAGATGTGATGCAGTGACTACTGCTTCATGTGTAATACATGTTGGTTCACTAGTGACTTTCTCTGAGACAGACAGAAAGAGAGACAAGCAGACAGATAGACATGCACAGATAAAACAGTGAAAACAAATAATGAGAAGGCAATGTGCCCTCATCAAATGTCACTACTGTCATTAGTGGAGTGATAATATAAGATAAGAGGACCCTCACCCATTATCAAATGTCACCACTGTCATTAGTGGAGTGATAATATAAGACAAGAGGACCCTCACCCCTCATCAAATGTCACCACTGTCATTATTTTAGTGATAAGACTGTGACACACGTCTTACACCATGCTTCAATGTGATTCAGTGTAGCATTGTTTATGCTTGAGTGAACATCACCCCAGGAGTTCATGCAAAACATTTATTAACAATTCATTGTTTTTAGCCCTTGATTATTGTGTGTGACTACTAAATAAGCTACCATGGGCCCAAAGAAAGCTCCTAGTGCCAGTCCTTTGGTAAACAAAGTGAGAAACACGATGGAATTTAGGAGTGAAGCAGGTATGCAGGGAGTGTAGCAGGTATTCAGAGAGTGTAGGAGGTATGCAGGGAGTGCAGCAGATATGCAAGGAGTGTAGCATGCATGCAGGGAGTGTAGCAGGTATGCAGGGAGTGTAGCAGGTATGCAGGGAGTGTAGCAGGTATGAAGGGAGTGTAGCAGGTATGCAGGGAGTGTAGCATGCATGCAGGGAGTGTAGCATGCATGCAGGGAGTGTAGCAGGTACGCAGGGAGTGTAGCATGTATCAAGGGAGTGTAGCATGCATGCAGAGAGTGTAGCAGGTATGCAGGGAGTGTAGCAGGTATGCAGGGAGTGTAGCAGGTATGCAGGGAGTGTAGCAGGTATACAAGGAGTGCAGCAGGTATGCAGGGAGTATAGCAGGTATGCAGGGAGTGTAGCAGGTATGCAGGGAGTGTAGCAGGTATGCAGGGAGTGTAGCACGCATGCAGAGTGTGTAGAAGGTATGCAGGGAGTGTAGGAGGTATGCAGGGAGTGTAGAAGGTATGCAGGGAGTGTAGCAGGTAGGCAGGGAGTAGCAGGTATGCAGGGAGTGTAGCATGCATGCAGGGAGTGTAGCATGCATGCAGGGAGTGTAGCAGGTATGCAGGGAGTGTAGCATGTATCAAGGGAGTGTAGCATGCATGCAGGGAGTGTAGCAGGTATGCAGGGAGTGTAGCAGGTATACAGGGAGTGTAGCAGGTATGCAGGGAGTGTAGAAGGTATGCAGGGAGTGTAGCATGCATGCAGGGAGTGTAGCAGGTATGCAGGGAGTATAGCAGGTATGCAAGGAGTGTAGAAGATATGCAGGGAGTGTAGCAGAAAAGCAGGGAGTGTAGAAGGCAGGGAGAGAGTGTAGCAGGCAGGGAGGGAGTGTAGCAGGCATGCAGGGAGTGTAGAAGACAGGGAGAGTGTAGCAGGTATGCATGGAGTGTAGCAGGTATGCAGGGAGTGTAGCAGGTATGCAGGGAGTGTAGCAGGTATGCAGGGAGTGTAGCAGGTATGCAGGGAGTATAGCAGGTATGCAAGGAGTGTAGAAGATATGCAGGGAGTGTAGCAGAAAAGCAGGGAGTGTAGAAGGCAGGGAGGGAGTGTAGCAGGCAGGGAGGGAGTGTAGCAGGCAGGGAGGGAGTGTAGCAGGTATGCAGGGAAGTGACCCCGGATAAGAACTTGGTACCTAAATTCCTTATGGAAGGGGATTTCCCCTTCCAAACAATAGCCTCTCTTCCCTCTCCCCTCCTCCCTCTCTTCCATCCAGCAACATCAGTCTTCAATAAGGTAAGTGTCACATTGAGTTCATTCATTTGTGCATGTAAATCTCTCTTTAAGGCCCCCAAAAAAAAAATTCAAACTTCTGGGTTTCTGGAACGGATTAATTAATAATAATAATAATAATAATAATAATAATAATAATAATAATTTTTATTTCTATGCATGTTACAAGTGTACAATGTTATTGGTAGTTACAATTATAAAACTGTAATGCAAGGAGAGCCACTGGCATGCCATGGCATTAGGGGCAGTTTATTCTAGAGACTTATTCACTAAGTACTTAATGCTAAAGAAATTGATTGAGTTTATTCTAGTTCTGTATTATTTAAATTATTATATGGTTACACATACTATTAAAAGACAATACAAGAGAAATTGGTTGAGTTTAATCTAGTTGTATAATTTATTTCAAGTTACAGTATGTTGATGCTATACTAGTATAATAACAATATATTAGAAATTGTTTTTAGAGTTTCTTCTAGATATGTATATATTTTATTTCAAATTAAGAAAATGATGATACTATAAGATTTTAAATGACAATATGATGATATGAAATTGCAACAAGTGTTAAGGAGGATGAACATATCAAATGAATTTACATTATTTCTTATAGGGAAAATTGTTTCAGTTTTAATTGATTTCAGTTTTAGTTGATCCCTCAGGAACGGATTAAACACGAAAACCAAGGGTTGACTGTATGTATAATTGTATTTATGTGTTTCCTGTGAGACAGACACACAGCCAGCCAGCCGGCTAGCTCGTCAGCCAGCAAGCAGCCAGCCAGCCAGCCAGCCAGCCAGCCAGCCAGCCAGCCAGCCAGCCAGCCAGCCGGCCATCCAGCCAGCCAGCCAGCTGGTCAGCCAGCTAGCTGCCAGCCAGCTGGTCAGCCAGCTAGCTGCCAGCCAGCTGGTCAGCTAGCCAGCTCTTATTAAAACATCAATTAGTGCAAAAAAAGATCTCTATGTAAACGAGTGCCTCACAAAAAAACGTCAGAACCTCCTATACAGAGTAAGAAAGCTTAAACGTGAGATTAATGACAAAATCCACCAGTGCTTCACCCGAGAAGGGAAAATCCTAGTTAAGAAAACAAATGTAGGCCGTGCTTACTATATCACGAATGAAAATGAACTGTCCACATTCCTTCGAGATGCTAACCTTACAGAGACTGAATAATATCAATGACCTAATCCTTAGTCTGCGTTAGTGCAACAGTTGTATTAGTAACTGCAACCTCACAATCTTACATTTCTCCCAAAACTGATTATATATTGATGTAATTAACTTCATATTTGTTCTAATAATCTGCTACCTCACTATATTAAATTTCCCACTAAATATAATTGTACATCCTATTTTACTATATATATATATCTTTTAACGTCTCTCTAACCATTTACTTTTATTTTTTTATTTTTAATACAAATCTATCATTACCTTTTCCCAACCCTATCTATTTACAATATTAGTAATTACTTTTTACTTGAAATTTAATTACAACCTTTTCACTTTTGTTTTTCTTTTTATATTTTTATAATCAAACAATTACCTTATTGTGTATGTGACTTAGTTTATTTTTTTCTTATAAGCTATTACCAAATAAGTGCAATTATTTACTCATACTTTTATATACCTTTTTACCAAAAGCAAATTCCAGTCACTTTATTTGCTTAATTGTATTCTTATATTCAAACAACTACAGTGGTACCCCGACTTACGATGTTATCATTTTACGTTATTTTCGATAACCGATATTTATAACGTAAAAAATTTGACTGTGACTTACGATGTTTGCTTCGTCTAACGACATTCGTACCGGACGTGTCCGCTTGGCGCCCAGCTGAGCGCACACTCCAGGGAGCGTCAGTGTGCTATTGTTTACAAGTGAGAGCGACCACCCACCCACACCCACGCATTCATACCAGTATATTGTCATTATTCCACTGTTTTAGTGCTTGCAACTGCTAAATTACCCACCATGGGCCCCAAGAAAGCTCCTAGTGCCAAGCCTGTGGTAAAGAATGTGCAGGGAGTGAAGCATTCATGCAGGGAGTGTAGCATTTATGCAGGGAGTGTAGCAGGCATGCAGGGAGTGTAGCAGGCATGCAGGGAGTGTAGGTAAGATGCAGAGAGTGTAGCAGGGATGCAGGGAGTGTAGCAGGCATGCAGGGAGTGTAGCAAGGATGCAGAGAGTGTAGCAAGGATGCAGGGAGTGTAGTAGGCATGCAGGGAGTGTAGCATTCATGCAGGGAGTGTAGCATTCATGCAGGGAGTGTAGCATTCATGCAGGGAGTGTAGCATTCATGCAGGAGTGTAGCATTCATGCAGGAGAGTAGCATTCATGCAGGGAGTGTAGCATTCATGCAGGGAGTGTAGCATTCAAAGAAAAGGCCAGTAACCCCAGAAAGAACTTGGTACCTGCAGTGTTAATGGAAGGGGATTCCCCTTCCAAACACTAGCATACTACTCCACCTTCTCCCCTCCTCCCGTCCTCCACACATCAACAACTCTTCAATAAATGTAAGTGACATGTTATTGTACAATATTTACATGTGTATTTAGGTATTATTCATTAAATTGTGTATTATTTAATGTCAAAAAGTTCTAAAAAATATTTTATTTAACTACTTTTGGAAGTCTTGGACGGATTTAATTTATTTCTATTATTTCTTATGGGGAAAATTGATTCGTGTAACGATTGTTTCGCCTTAAAATATGCCCTCTCTGACGGATTAATATCGTAAGTCGGGGTACCACTGTACCTCATTGTGTATGTGACTTACTTTATATTTCCTTTATAAGCAACTACCTGATAAGTGCAATCATTTACTTATATTTTATAAATACTGTTTACCATTAGCCAACTTTAGTCAACTTTCAGTCACTTTATTTGCTTAATTGTATTCATATATTCAAACAACTACCTCATTGTATATGTGACTTACTTTATATTTCCTTTATAAGCAACTACCTGATAAGTGCAATCATTTACTTATATTTTATAAATACCTTTTACCATTAGCCAACTTCAGTCACTTTATTAACTTCAATTTAACCCCTTGACTGTCGCAACCCTCAATCCTGAGTGCCATTCTGTTGTCGCAAAATATTTGAAAAAAAAAAAATTATTTTTTCTTATCAAAATGTTAAGATTATTTTTCTGATTGTTTTTATCCTAAAAACAGATTTTTGCCATCAATACTTGCCGATATATGGAGGTGTAAAGTTGCAGAAAATGAGCGCGTATGGCAACATCGGCGACTGCCGCTCACTCAGTAAACATTTGTTTACTTCCATTCATAGATTTCTTGTTTTTTTCACTATTTTCTTATTTTGCGTAACTTATGTGGCCTGTGAGGCCAAGATAAGGTGCAATGTATATATATACATTCGTTGTATGCAACACAATAATAGCATAAATATTAGTATCTTTATATTGTTTACAAAACTTGTTTACACAAATGAACAATACAAAAAAATCTTTATTACTATTGTTCTATAGTATATATACAAATGTACAGTCACTGGACATGTTCATAAAAGTTCTGCAGCTTGTGGAACTCTTTGAAACATGGTTCCATGCACAGTGGTGTTTACATTCCTCACACATAAAACGAATGTCTCTGCATTTTTGTGGGTGTTTTTGTATATGCACAGACAAAACATCTCTTCTGAGCAGTTTTCTTCAAAATAGCAGCAGGCAGTTGTGTTAGGTAGTTATCCTAGGTTGATGGTCGTCTGGGTCGTCATTCCTTCTTTCCTACATTCCTTCCTTTCTTCCTACATTCCTTCCTACCTTCCTTCCTTCCTTCCTTCCTTCCTTCCTTCCTTCCTACCTACCTACCTACCACTACCTACCTACCTACCTACCTACCTTCCTTCCTTCCTTTCTTTCATCTCGTCCTTCCTTTCTTCCTTCTGGTTTCTATATATACACACATAGTCACTGGACACGTGCCTAGAACTGCTATAAGCTTCTGGAAGCTGGTTGTTGTGTCTGGGTCATCATTCCGACCTTCCTGTCTCTTAGCATTTCTCTGCATTTAGACTGTTGGAGATAGGAAGTATGTATTCGGTGGTGAGACGAAACATACTTCTCCAAGACACTGTGTAACCCTGTTCACAGAGGATAGATATGAACAGTGATTTTCGACGTTTTCTGGGTTGTATGTCACATTGACACTCAGATAACTCAGGTCTCTAGCTACAGCTCTTGGCCCTAATTCGATAGGCATCTATGCCATCTCAGTTTAGGGTATTTATGCTGAACCTAACTTCAGTAAAAAGGGAATTTTGTGACTGTTTTGGAGGATCTATTGATGGCCCCCCGTTGGGTCGTTTTTTTATCCCCCTTTTTCCGAAACTGTGTTGCCTTTTTGTTATATTGCTTTTTGGGAAAAGGGTCTTTTTTCTGGTCAATAAAAGCTGTTCTGTTTTCAGTTTTTAGAACGCTGCTTATGAAGTTCATTTTGGTGGTTGAGTCGAGTCTTAGGTTACCTGGGGCTCCCTCCACATATATTCTTATTTGCATATATCTTTTTTTGAATTACTGACATTGTACCTGGGGGGACTTAGAGTCTTTTGATATATTTTAAACCCCAATCCTTATTGTATTGGGGGAGTGTGGGGCAACCCCCCAATTAACCCCCCAATGCATTTTTTAAAGAACATCCATCATATGTACATTTTTTTTTTTTTAAACCCTAGACACTAATTTCTTAATAAACATATTAAATTTTATGCTTTGTTAGTACCCTACCAGTTGAAAACCCCCCGGGGATTTTGGGAAAATCTCGATAACTGGCCCCGGTCGACTTTTTAAAAAACCCAATGGCTGGATGCTAGAAGGGCTATCCTTTCTGTGTTCACTGGAGATGTCTATTACTAATAGATATCTGTCATTTTTTAACAAAAAGGTACGTTCGGGATTTAAATCGACTCGGGGGTACTTTCCCCGGTACAAATCGACTCTGGTACATTTCCCCGGTATCGTGATTCAACTCTGGTACATTTCCCCGGTATCGTGGTCGATCGGGGCATTTCCCGGGGAAACTGAGTCGACTTTTGTTTCCGTTCCTGGTTTTGGGGGCAACTCTGAGCGTTCCTGGTATAGTGAGTCGACTCTGAGGTAGGGTTCCGGTATCGTGATCCCGACTGTGGGCAGTTCCTGGTATCGTGAGTCGACCCCAGCCCCATTTCCCCGGACGTAGTCGTTTGGGGGTACAGTTCCTGGTTTTGGTCGACTCTGAGGTATATTTCCCGGTATCGTAAGTCGACTCTGATCAGTTCCTGGTATCATGAAGTATAAGTGCGCGGGAAAAAACTTTTTTCCGGGGAAAATTTCCCGGAAAATTATCTTCCAGGAAGGAAAAAAAAGGAAAGGGTCAGGTGTTCCCTTTTACTCCCTTCAAACGCACACGGCGCTGACCCCCGAAATGGGGGAAAAGCATCGTTGATCAAGCAAGGAATATGATAATTAAGACACATTGAAAATTGGTATTTTTTTTCCCCAAACTTTTCCCCCAAAAACGGGGGTTCTTCAGTCAGTACAGAAGAGTAAACAAAACCAGAAAGAAAATATAAAGACGTGAATCGCCCCTCATTTTTAAGATGTAGTTTGAGGGGGCGTCCCTCAGCCTGGGGAAGAGTTTTCATTATCGGGGAAAATTGTTGAAGTGTTTTGGGGACGCAGCCCTGTGGAAGTTGGGGGAAAAAAGTTTTTATTCCCCCACAGTTAATACATGGAAAATTTTCCATAAAGGGGAAACTAAAAAAACGCAGTCACTGATGGACGAACACAAGCTTTTTAAAAAAAATTTTATTAAAAAAATAAAAAGCGAAATACCCGTGACTGGAACAACCCAAATATCCCCCCAAAAAGGGGGAAAGCTTTGGGGCGTTTCGGTCCGACCTGGACTATTAATTGTCACACGAGGAAATTTCAGGTTGAAAACAGCATTTGATGACCCAAAAAAATTTATTAAACGCCGGAGAATTTTGGTTTCAGCCATGGCAAAAAAGGGCTCAAGGAATGACCAGGGGGGCTCACTTGGGAATGACCAGGGGGGGGAAATCACTTGGGCCCGGAGGAGACTCCGGGAAGCCAGGGGGGGAGATACTTGGGGAAAGACCGGGAGACTCACTTGGAATGACCAGGGGAAAGGGGGGCTCACTTAGGAATGACCGGGGGGGGACTCCAGGAATGACCGGGGGGGGCTCCGGGGGAAAAAAAGGGGGGGAAAAATCACGGAATGACCAGGGGGGGAGACTCACTTGGAGGCCCGGGGGGGAACTCCAGGGAAGCCGGGGGGGGGGACTCCGGGAAAGACCGGGGGGGACTCCGGGGGAAAAAAACCGGGGGGGAAATCCAGGAATGACCGGGAGAGACTCCAAAAAAAAGACCAGGGAGGGGAAAAAACAAAAATGACCCGGGGGGGGACTCCGGGAAGCCAGGAGGGCTCACGGTGACCGGGGAGACTCCAGGAATGACCAGGGGGGGGGCCCCCGGGGAAAAAAACCCGGGGGAGACTCCAGGGAAGCCGGGGAGACTCCTTAGGGTGACCAGGGGGGCCATGGGAATGACCGGGGAGGGGACTCCGGGGGGAAAAAACCAGGGGGGGAAAAATCCTTAGGGGAAAAAAACCGGGGGGGCTCCCCAGGGGAAAAAAACCCCCGGGGGGAACTCCGGAAGCCCGGGGGGGAACTCACGGAATGACCCCCGGGGGGGGCGGGAATGACCAGGGGGAGGGGAAATCATTTGGGAAAGAAGGGGGGGGGCTCCCCCTGCCAGGAAAAATCACTTGGTGGGAGACTCACTTGGGGAAAAAAACCCGGGGGGGGACTCACTTGGAAGCCGGGAAGGGGGCTCATTTGGGGAAAAAAACCGGGAGGGGGCTCATAGGAATGACCAGGAAAAGAGACTCACTTGGGGGAAAAAAACCCGGGGGAAAAGGGCCCCTTGGAATGACCAGGGGGGAAACTCACTTGAATGACCGGGGGGCCACTTAAAATGAACCCGGGGGGAGACTCACAGAATGACCAGGGAGGAACTCCCCGGGGGAAAACCCGGGGGGGGGGGAAAACCCCGGAATGACCGGGGGGGGAGACTCACTTGGGGAAAAAAAAGGGGGAACTCCGGAATGACCAGGGGGGAGACTCCGGGAATGACCGGGAGAGGAATACGGGAATGCCCGGGAGGGAACTCCGGAATGACCGGGGGGGGGGAAAAAACCGGGGGAAAAAAACCCGGGGGGGGACTCCGGAATGACCGGGAGGGGGTCCAGGGGAAAAAAACCCGGGGGGGCCACTTGGAATGACCGGGGGGGCTCACTTGGGGGAAAAAAACCAAAGGGGGGGGACTCACTTGGGAATGACCAGGGGGAGGGGGCTCACTTAGGAATGACCCGGGGGGGGACCCCAGGGAAAACCGGGAAAACCCGGGGGAAAAAAACCCGGAGAGGGGGGCCGGGAATGACCGGGAAGACTCCCGGGAAAAACCCAAAAAGGAGAAATCACTTGGGAAAACCGGGAGGGGCTTTTCCCAAAAGCCGGGAGAAACTTGGGGGAATGACCAGGGGAGGGCTCCGGAATGACCAGGGGGGGGCCACTTGGGAATGACCAGGGGGAGACTCCGGGAATGACCGGGGGGGGAGACCCGGGAATACAGGGGGAGACCACGGGGGAAAAAAAAGGGGGGGGGGCTCCGGAATACCGGGGAGACCCGGGGAAACCGGGGGGCTACTTGGGGGAAACCGGGGAGAGACCACTTTTGGGGGGAAAGAAAAGGGGGGGGGAACTCACAGGGGGGGAGCTCACCCAAAAACCGGGGGGGAAATCCAGGAAGACCAGGGGAGGGCTCCCCAAGGGAAAGACCCGGGGGGGAGACTCACTTGGAATGACCAGGGGGAAAAATCGGGAATGACCAGGGGGAACCAAGGGGAAAAAAACCCGGAAAGGGAAAAAACCGGGAAAAGGGGGGGTTTAAAAAAAGAAAGGGGGAAAATCCGGAAATGACCGGGGGGAGACTCCAGGAATGACCGGGGGGGACTCCAGGAATGACCAGGGGGGGAAAGGGGGAGTCCAAAAAAAGGGAAAACCCGGGGAAAAGGGAGACTCATTGGGGGGCCCCCGGGGGGAAAAGGGGAAAAAAACTCACTTGGGGTGACCGGGGGGAAAGGGGGCTCACTTGGGAATGACCGGGGGGGCTCACGGGAATGACCGGGGGGGAAATCCGGGGGAAAAAAACCGGGGGATGCCCGGAATGACCGGGGGGGGACTCCGGGGAATGACCCAAAAAGGGGAAAAACCCCGGGGGAAAACCGGGAGACTCCGGGGGGGCCGGGGGGCTCCGGAATGACCAGGGGGGAGCTCACTTGGGGGAAAAAAACCCCCGGGGGGGCTCGGGAATGGGGGCCAAAGGGAAGGAAAACTCAAGGAATGACCGGGGGGGGAACTCATTGGAATGACCGGGAGGTGGGGGACCAAAATTAGGGGAAAAGGGGGGGAGCCCAAGGAAACCAGGGGGAAATCACTTGGGGGAAAAAAACCGGGGAGACCCGGGTGACCGGGGGGGGGCTCCAGGAATGACCGGGGGGGGGGAAATCATTGGGAAACCGGGAGGGGGGGAAAACCCGGGGGAAAAAAACCCGGGGGGCTCTTGGGTGACCAGGGGGGAAAAGGGAAGAAACTCACTTTGGGGGAAAAAAACCCCCGGGGGGACTCCTTGGGGAAAGACCGGAGCTCACTTAGGGGACCGGGGAGGCTCACTTTGACCGGGGGGGGACCCCAGGAATGACCGGGGGGGGCTCCAATGCAGGGGAGGCTCCCCGGGGGAAAAAAACCCGGGGAGGAAGACCAAAAATGGGAAGCCAGGGGAGGAGACCACTTGGGGGAAAAAAACCCCCGGGGGAACTCACGGGGGAAAAAAACCCGGGGGGGGAATCCGAATGGGGGAGGCTCACGGGGGAAAAAAACCGGGGGGGCCCGGGGGAAAAAAACCAAAAGGGGGGCTCCGGGTGCCCGGGGGGAAAAATCCGGGGGAAAAAAACCCGGGGGGGGCTCATTGGGGAAAACCAGGGGGGGAGACTCCGGGAATGACCGGGGGGGGGCTCCCTTAGGGGGAAAAAAACCGGGGAGAGACTCACTTGGAATGACCGGGGGGAGACTCCGAATGACCAGGGGGGGGAAATCATTGGGAATGAAGGAGAGGGGACTCACTTGGGGGAAAAAACCGGGGGGGAGACTCCGGAATGACCAGGAGGGACTCCGGGGGAAAAAAACCCGGGGAGGGGGGCACTTGGGGGAAAAAAACCGGGGAAGACTCACTTGGAATGACCGGGGGGGGCCTAGGGGGGAAACCCGGGGAGGGGGAAATCCTTGGGGAAAAAAACCGGGGGGGGGACTCACTTGGAATGACCGGGGGGAGGGTCACTTGGGGGCGGAGGGGTCACTTGGAATGACCGGGGAGGGGGGTCCCAGGAATACCAGGGGGGGGGCTCACTTGGAATGACCGGGGGGGGAAATCACTTGGGGGGAAAAAAACCGGGGGGACCACTTGGGAAAGAAAAAATTTGGTGAGGGGGGATACTTAAAAGACCAGGGGGGGGAAAATCACTTAGGAAAGCCCGGGGGGGCTCCAGGGGGAAAACCCGGGGAAACTCACTTGGAATGACCGGGGGAGGAGGCTCACCGGGGGGGGAAAAAGGGGCCCCGGGAGAAGGGGGGGAAAAACCCGGGAATTTCCCGGGGGAAACTCACTTGGGGAAATTTACCAAGGGGGGGGGCCAAAGGGGGAAAAAAACCCGGGGGGAAATCCCTTGGGGAAAGACCGGGGAGGGGGGCCCCGGGGAAAGACCAGGGGAGAGACTCACTTAGGGAAAGACCAGGGGAATCGGGAAAGACCAGGGGGAACTCATTAAAGGGCCGGGGGGGACCCCTTGGAAAGACCAGGGGAGAGACTCCAGGAATGCCAGGAGAACTCCAGGAATGACCGGGGGGAACTCACTTGGGGAAAGACCGGGGGGAGGAGTCCGGAATGACCAGGGGGGGGCTCCGGGGAAAGACCGGGGGGGGGCTCACGGGAATGACCAGGGAGGGCTCCGGGGAAAGACCGGGGGGGGCTCCAAAAGGGAAAGACCAGGGGGGGGCTCCAGGGAAAGACCAGGGGGGAACCACGGAATGACCGGGAGACTCACAGGGAAAAAGGAGAGGAGACTCCCGGGGAATGACAGGGGAGGGGGCCATTGGGGTACCCGGGGAGGGGGAAATCCTTGGAATGACCAGGGGGAGGGAAATCACTTGGGGAATACCAGGAGGGGCTCACTTGGGGAAAGACCCGGGAAGCTCATTGGAATGACCGGGAGAGCTCGGGAATGACCGGGGGGAGCTACTTGGAATGACCGGGGAAACTCCAAAAAATGACCAGGAGAGGGAAATCTGGGAATGACCGGGGGGAACTCCCCGGAAACCGGGGGAAACTCACGGAATGACCGGGAAACTCCGGGAATGACCGGGGGGGGAGATTTTGGGTGACCGGGGAGAGGAGACTCACTTGGGAATGCCAGGGGGGGGAACTCCGGGAATGACCAGGGGGGGAGACTCCGGGGGAATGACCGGGAGGGGAGACCCCCCGGAAATTTGACCAGGGGGGGAACTCTTTTGGGGAAATGACCAGGGGAGGAGACTCCCTTGGGAATGACCAGGGGGGGCTCCCTTGGGAATGACCAGGGGGGGGGAGACTCCGGGAAATAACCATGGGGGGAGACTCCCGGGAATGACCGGGGAGAGATCACTTTAAATGACCAGGGGGAGACTCTTTTGGGGGAATGACCAGGGGGAGGGAGACTCCGGGAAGGGAGGGGGGAGGAGACCCCGGGAATGACCAGGGGGAGGGGGCCTTGCAGGGGAAATCACTAGTACTAGGAGGCACACAAAAAAAACTAGGTTCAAAAAAAAGAGAAAAATAACAGATAAAAAAAAGGGAAAAGCATCTATGAGGTAAAATGGGTTATAACAAAAGATTTAATACCTCTCCCCCCCCAGAGAAGAGTAAACAAGTACCCCAGAGGAACCACTTAGTGGAGATTGTATCAAGCGGGCCCCAGAACGGAGCCCAACAGCCAACACAGAAATTTAAACACATGCCCCCCCCCCACACGAAAGAAACAAAAGTCATCTTTCCAACTGGAAAAGTTCCCGAGGAAAGAGGGGGGCAGAGGGGAGGGGGGGTGCCAAATGCTGATCATAAAACAATGGGATTTTGATGAGCTATAAAAGAGAGACAAAGGGGAAGCGGGGGAAATTCATTATGGAACACTTCTCTGGGGGTCCCAAGGGGGGTTTCAGTGATGTATAACCCACCACAGAACAGCAGGGAGGCCAAGGCAAGAATATGATGAGGAAACAGAGCGTGGTTGACACACTGGCTGGGGCCAGAAGGGCTCATGGGATCAGGACCGTTTCTGATTTGAGTGACTTCCCAAAGAAATTTACTGGGGAAAAACCCGGAACCACATAGGGACCCAGAAACTTGAAGGGCTAAGATGATGGAGGTGGTTTGGGAAAAAATCTTGTATAACACGTAAAGGGAAAACTACCAAAAAAATGGAAGAAAGGGAAGGTGGACCTAGTATTCACCTTTGGGGGAGTGCAGATATTGGGGCATCACATATGAAAGACCCGTTGGGGGCCCGTGACCACGTGGTTTTTGAGCTTCGAATACATGGGAGAGTTGCAAGTGGGGGGGGAAGCAGGAAAAAACCCGGGGCGAAAAAAACTAAAAAGGGGGCTACACATGCATGAAAATTTTTGAGAGGTTCAGGGGGCAGAGAACTGGCGGGAAATTAGTAAATGAAATGATGGAAAAATGTGACTACAATATGCAAGGTGAGGTGAGGTTTTACCCAAGGGTAACAGAAAAAAACGGGGAAAACCAGGATGGGGGTCCTTGTTACCCAAAGGTGGAAAGGAAACCCAAATGTACTGAGAATGGAGGAAGTATAGGGCAAAAGGGCCTAAAGGGAAAAAAAAGAGCAGGCG
>WNWK01032545.1:0-21822 GCA_009830355.1 Cherax destructor
TTTTCCAAAGTGGATTCTGCCTTCGGATGTGTTTTTACTGCTGCCATTAGCCATACACCTATCCTGCAGCAGGGTGTTGTCGGGGAAGAAAAACAAAACAGTTTTCCCTTTAGAAGAAATTTTTTTTGCACCCTGTGTGCACCATGGACGTCTAGGTTCACATTGCCTACGAGTCAAGTGAGCCTGACTACGTCGGCGCTCTAGCCCTTTCTCACTTTTCCTTTTTTGTTTACTTATAAAGATCTGGAATCTATCATCATTGTCATCACATGCAGAAATATATTCTTTCGTGACAGTTGCCATGTTTCCCGGTGATGATAGCTCATGTAAGACTCACAGTATTAATAATATGGTACAATAAGGGTTTTTAAAAAAAGGGGTCTTACACCTAATCACAAATCACAAGATGAGAATAAAGAGGGTAGAGGTGGGTAATATTGATTAAAAAAATATTACAAATACAGGCTACTCCCCCAATATGATACCTCTTTAAAATTTAAAAAAATATTGCAAAATTACAAGTAATTAAAAATGTTTGGGTACACTGCATAAAAGAAACTCACTACACTGTAAAAAAAAGGGGAAAATACATTAAAAATGCAATGAAGGGAAGTATTACTGCAATGTGAATTAATTGAATTCAGTAATATTTCCCCATTCATTGCATTTTCAATGTTTTTCCCTTATTTTATACAGTGTAATTCAGTGAGTAGAGAACCTAGGATAACCAAAAAAATGTCAGACAGAGATGTCGATTTCCATTGTGGTCCTTAACTTATTTTCATTGTTTAGTCAGTTGAAGGACGAGTGCTAGTTATCAAGTAGCATTCAAGATGACAAGCTTGTAATTATCCAGTGCTTCAATTATATTCTTTTCGTGACTACAATTTCTCAGGTAGACTGTAAACAAAGTTTGGGACATGGCTCCATGCAGTGAGAAAGATTCAAAACTGCATTTTTTTGCTTTAGTAAACCCCAGACTGGAAAAGAAGTGTCATTTTCAGTTTATAGTCGGGGATGTTTACCCACAAAGACGCTGTGCTTTTTAAGCAATGGTAAGCTTGTCTCATAAAAGTGGACGCTCAAAACACCCAAGTTTACCCTCAAAACACTGAAATGTTTACGCTTCAAACTCTGAAAGTCTACCTTCAAAATCCTCTAGTTAATCCTTTGCTTAAAACCACGGAAAAAAGTTGGTGCCTTTTAAACCCTGGCTCTCAAGTGCCGCCCATTTTTTTCATAGCAAAATACAACACGGGGAAAACACATGTTATATAAGGCCCCACCTCTTCCATTAATTACCTGGATAACCATCTATCTCAGTTATAAATTGATCATGACAGGTTAAAGTCAGAGATATTCCATATGACCAAAGGGAAAAAAAATAATGCTCCCACATATATATTTTATAGTTTTTATATATATATATATATATATATATATATATATATATATATATATATATATATATATATATATTTTATATATATTTTATATAACAGGGGGGGAAACCCCCAGTTTTGTTAAAAACTTCCCCCCTGGTCTTCAAGGCCCATTACCCCCCGAATTTAATTCCTTAAAAAGGAAAAATTTCCATTTTCATTTTGCCCCCAAAAATTCAAATTCCCGAACCCTTACAAAAATACTTCCTAAATTCCCGGGTTTCCGGGTTTCCTTAACCGGGGGCCCTTTTTTGTCCCCTTTGGTTTGTTGTACCTTTTAATTTTTTGTTTTTAAGGGGCGTTTTCATGTCCTCCCTTCCTCCCTTTCCCCCGGCCCCTCGGGTTTCCCAACCCCTCCCTGGCCATTAGCCCCACTACCCCTTTTAAACCCTTTTCATTTCCTGCCCCCACTTCATGGGGGCCCCAAAATTTCAACTTGGGGGGCCAAATCTGTGGGCCCGAAGAAAAACTTTTTAAATTCCGGTGCTTTCTTAAATTTCAACCCCAAAGTGCCCCTTTTTTGGGTGTGTCCACCACTCTTCTCCTGATGATCTTCTTCTTTACCTTGCATACTATACCTGTCAATGAAACTGGTCTGTAGTTTAGTGCTCCGTGTTTGTCTCCTTTTTTAAAAATTGGAACTACATTTGCTGTCTTCCATACCTCAGGTAGTCGCCCTGTTTCGATGGATGTGTTGAAGATTGTTGTTAGTGGTACACACTGTTGTGGGTTATATTCTTGGGAAGAGGATCGAAGAACATCCAAGAGAAATAAGCCACGTTATTTGGCTTTCTTGGGTTATCCTGGGTCATAACCCAAAAAAATCTTTTTAATCTTGGGTAAAGCGAGAAAAAACACTCGTTTATATACACTGGAAAAGCGGAGGCGGGGCAAATCATGTTAAGGAAAGCAGGTCGTTGAGGATAAAGAACCAGAGAAAGTTAGAGAGAGAGAGAGAAGATATATGTGCTAGAGTCAGTGAGATTATTCCCCGGCTCACGTCTCCCCGCCACT
Organism: Cherax destructor; assembly: GCA_009830355.1. Taxonomy (NCBI): domain Eukaryota; kingdom Metazoa; phylum Arthropoda; class Malacostraca; order Decapoda; family Parastacidae; genus Cherax; species Cherax destructor. The sequence goes on from WNWK01032545.1 coordinate 2,457, forward strand.
CCAAACATAACACAGTTTGAGACCTCTGCCAAGGAGGTCTCCGCCACTCTTTCAAAAGTGAGGAAAGATGTACCGCTTTTATTCCTGTCGCGTTATTCACCGGCCTTGCATTCTGCTAATGGTTTCTTTCCCCTTTTGAACCTCTCACTGGAAATTTCTCACCGGCCCCGGGGGAAGGGGGAACCTGTTTTACCTTGAAATTGACAGAATGATAGTACTTTGATGTGTTTTTCGTGCCCCCCGGGCAGGAATTTTTTGTGTGAAACGAAAAAAAAAATTCACGTTTAAAAAACTGACAGAATGTTAGAGACTTTGATGTGTTTCCAAGACACCTACTGTCCATATTCACTAGCAGTAAAATAGGTCCTGGGTTTAGTCGCCCAGAGTCGCATCCTGGGAAAAAAATTGCCCTAATTTCCCGAAATTTCTTATAACATATAAGTATGTCATTGATGTCAGCTATGGTCATAAAAAAAAGATTATTTTTTGAGAATATTGGGGCTTTTCCCCCCTTTTCTGTATCGTCATGATAGTTCCTAGTCAGGCTCAAAGTTGGTGCCATTATCAAAATGCAGGGGAAAATATGCTGTCATAAAGGGGGTATATAACCAAAGGGGTGTATACCTCTGGGGGTATATACCTGGTTGTTTTTTAACCCCTATTTTGGTTTTAAAGTATGTTTGACGATGGTGAACAGGTGCAAGCGGCCCTTAATGGCCCCTCGTGTGGTAATAGGGATTAAACCCCTTTAAAAAGGAATTCTGTCGTCAAGTGAACTGGGCTCAGAGGGAGGGAATGTAAACGTGAAAAGGAACCTGGTGATCACCTCGGATCAGATCTGACCGGAGGGCATGTTGGTTTGTTCACAGGGAAATTTTTATGCATTTCAGGGGTTAAACCAGTATTAAACCCTCACTGCAAGAGGAGAGGGGATATGCGAAAACAGTGCAAAAGACAGACAAAAAGTCACTTGGATCCCCAAACGCCCCCCTGACGACATTAATAAGGGAAAAATCACTGTAAATCTGATGGGAAAAATTTAAAAAGTTAAATTAATTTCTATGATGTAGGTTTACTATCGTTGGGGAAATAAAATTACCATCTTTGTTAGATACAACATAAAAAAGGAAACACTGCAGGGGGCCCTACTGGCCCATACTGGGAAACGCCCTTTTTCTCAAACCAACAAAAATTTTTTCCCAAAATCTTTTTCAAGAAGAATCTAAGGGTTAGAAACCCCATTTACAATGCTAAAAAGTGCTTTTTACAATGCTAGCAATGCATTAAAATGTTAAAGGGCTTTTTACAATCCCAGAGGCATTTACAATCCCAGAGTGCATTTCCAAGGGCCGCAATGCATTTAAATGCTAGCAGTGCATTTCAATGCAAAGCAGTGCTTTTCCAATGAAAGGTGCATTTCAATGCTAGCAGTGCATTTCCCAATGCTAGCGGGCTTTTTATAATGTTAGGTGCTTTTTACAATGACTGCAATGCATTTAAATGCTAGCAGTGAAATTTTTTAATGCTTCAATGATTTAAATGCTAGCAGTGCATTTACAATGTAAATGCATTTACAATCTAGCAATGCTTTTACAATGCTAGCAGTGCATTTCAATGCTAGCAGTGAATTTAAATGTTAGCAGTGCTTTTTACAAATGACTGCAAGGGTTTTTTACAATTTAGCAGTGCATTTACAATGCTAGCGTGCATTTAAATGTTAGCAGTGCTTTTTACAATGTTAGCAGTGAAATTACAATTTTGCAGTGAAATTACAATGCCAGGGGAAACCCCAAATGCTAGAAAGTGCAATTACAATCCCTAGCAGTGAAATTACAATGCTAGCAGTGCATTTACAATGTTTGGGTTTGCAGTGCTTTTTACAATGCTGGGAAACCAATGGTAAAAACCATTTACAATGCCCCGTGGCCTGGTGGCTAAAGCTCTTGCTTAAAATCGAATGCCCGGGTTTTGATTCCCAGCAAAGGGGAGAAATATTGGGCGTGTTTCTTTTCACCCCGGGTTTTCTATTTCACCCTTTGTAAAATGGGTACCCGGGTGTTAGTGGACTAATGTGGGTCGCATCCCGGGACAAAACTGGCCTAATTTTTCGTGAAAAGCTCTGCATAACAAGTGGCTTTCTATATAGTAGTATTTATTGGTTAGCTATGGTCTGTAAAACCTTGCCTGTTTTTTAGAAAAAAATTATAATATTATTACTATTTAAAAATGCTATCACCCTAAATTTAGGTTATGCCCGACATATCTTACAACAGCACCATATTCATCCCCCGGTGTTAAGTCCATTAATTTCCCCAAAAAAAAAACCCCCACAAAAATATAGAATGTAATAATATTGGTAGAATTACCGACAATATTTAAGTAAAAAAGGGCACAAATGCAATTTAAAGTGACATTTTATTGTAAAAGTTTCGTTTCCGGGGGCTTTTCAAGCCGTTAAAAGGGTTTCATGGACACAGTGGGCTTTATATACCCCAAAGTGAGGGGAAATACTAGTGGTGGTCAATTTGTAGTGATAAGTGGGAGTAGTATTTAAAACAATAATTTGAACAATCAATATGCACATGAGTAAAAAGGGGATAAACAAATACTTGGGGAGTATAAAAAAAAAGGTTAGACAAATATTTTATGCTGGAGGTTGGGAAAAATAGAAGGCCTGTAGGGGTTCCACATCTACGATGTGCTTGTGTTGAATTGGGGGACTGTGATGGTATGGTTCTGTTTTCAGGAGGATTCTTGCTAAGACTTCAGAGATGGTGAAGCTGCCTTTGTTTTGTTTAATTGTGTTAGAAACAGAGATAAGTGCTGATTCAAGGCATTTGCGTTTACGGAAATTAGTTTCTTTGATTACTAGTCGGGCGTCTTTGAATTTCATGAGATGATTGTTGAATTTCGGTGTTGTACGCAGGCGTTGTTCAGGTTATCGTTTCTGCATGCATTAATGTGTTCATTGATGCGTGTTTCGAGGTTTCTTGCTGTTTCTCCTACAAAACTCTGTCGCAGCCTCCACAGGGTATAGTGTAGACCCCTGCGTTGACTGGTTCATGGTGCTTGGATTTAGTCCTGGTTAGATTCTTAATAGAAGTACTGGAAGCAATGGCGACTCTAGTGTTAGCTTGTGCAAATACTTTAGAAATGTTGGATGCAACCTGGCTGTTGGGAAGAACTATAACTTTGTTTGGAGTGGTGTTGACGCGTGGAGAATTAATGATCTGAAGAGCTCTTTCTTGCAATCTTGATGAAAATACCATCACATAGTCTCCCTGCTAATTCAACACAAGCACATCGTTGATGGGGGAAACACCCTACAGGCCTTCTATTTTTCCCAACCTCCAGCATAAAATATTTTTCAACCTATTGTTATACTACCCAAGATTTGTTTTATCCCCTTTTTACTCATGTCCCAATTGATTTTTCCCACCTTATTGTATTACTACTACTACTACTACAAATACTACTTATCACTACTACCTCGACCACCACTAGTATTTCACCTCATTTTGAGATATAAAGCCCACTGTGTCCATGTAACGTTTGTAACGGTTTGAGAAAGCCCCTGGAGAGCGAAAACGTTCCACAAAAAAATGTCACATTAGTTGCATTTGCCCCCTTTTTTATTTAAAAAAATATAGAAAGAACCCCGGAGAATGTGGGGAAAAAATGGGATTACCGAAACTGCGTAAACATATGCACTTTCACAACGAAATCGAGACGATCTTAAGAGATATTAACCTTCAGTTTTCTGATCTGACAGATTATTATTATGGGGGGGCGTCTCTGTGGGGGGGGATGGAAGGTATTCAGGCCTATTGGGGAGCCAGAGCACAGACCCAAATTTCCCTAGATCAAGAGTCCTCACCAACGTCAAAGAACCCCCCTTGAGGGGCTGACCAGACAGGGCGACAAAAAGTTTATTTATGTACTAGACACCTAAGTACAATTATACTGAATTATCTAGGATATGGGAGGACCCTAAGTATAGACTACGATATACTGAGATACTGTCTATAACACTAATACTGATTATCGTAGGTGATGAAGTTAAACAGTGGCTTGACTCTGGGTATAGTTAGCAAAAATGGCCCTTTACTCTGGTTATAGTTAGCAAAGTTTGACTCTGGGTTATAGTTAAAAAATAGCTTGACTCTGTTTTAGTTAGCAAAAGTGGCTTGACTCTGATAGTTAGCAGGGGCTTGACTCTGGGTTATAGTTAGCAAAAGTGGCTTGACTCCCGGGAAGTTAGTAAAGTGGCTTGACTCTTAAAGTTACAAAAGTGGTTTTACTCTTTAAAAGTTAGCAAAAGTGGCTTGACTCTGGGGTTTTAGTTAGCAAAAATGGTTTTCCCCTTGGGGTTTTAGTTAGCAAAAGGGCTTGACTCGTATAGTTAGAAAAAATGGCTTGCTCTGTTTTAGTTAGCAAAAAATTTTGACTCTGGGTTATAGTTAGCAAAAAATGGTTTTTACTCTGGGTTATAGTTAGCAAAAGTGGCCCTTTACTTGGGGGGATAGTTAGAAAAAAAGGGGTTGACTCTGGGTTATAGTTAGCAAAAGTGGCTTGACTCTGGGTTATAGTTAGAAAAAATTTGGGTTTACTCGGTTATAGTTAGCAAAATTGGCTTGACTCTGGGTTATAGTTCAACAGTGGCTTGACCTGGGTTATAGTAGTTAAGGAAGAACAAGTTAAAAGACAATTATGGTTGATCACCACACTGTTGTCACCCCAGTGGGGGGGGTCACCCCTTGTACTGTGGGGGGAGGGGGGGGTGACGCCCGACTGTGAGGGGGGGGGTGGTGACGCCCCCGGGACTGTGGGGGGAGGGGGGTGCCGCCCCCAACCGGGGGAGGGGGTGGTGACCCCCCTACTGTGAGGGAAGGGGGGGGACACACCGTCCCCCGAGGGAGGGGGTTGGGGGCCCGGACTGTGAGGGAGGGGGTGGTGCCCCCCCGTACCGGAGGGGGGGGGGCGGGGGCCCCGTACTGTGAGGGGGGGGGGTGCCGCCCCGTACACTGGGTGGGGGGGGGGTGGTGCCCCGCCCGTAGGGAGGGGGGCGACGCCCGTACTGTGAGGGGGGTGGTGACCCCCCAAAGTGAGGGGGGGTGGTGCCGCCCGTACTGTGAGGGAGGGGTGGTGCCGCCCCGTACTGTGAGGGAGGGGGGGTGCTGCCCCGGACTGTGGGGGAGGGGGTGGGCCGCCCCACCGGGGGGAGGGGGGCGGCCCCTGTACTGGGGGGGAGGGGGTGGGCGCCCGCACGGGGAGGGAGGGGGCGTGACGCCCCCGACGGAGGGGGGTGACGCCCGGACTGGGGGGAGGGGGGGGCCCCGTACTGAGGGGGGGGTCGACGCCCCCTACTGTGGGGGAGGGGTGGTGCCGCCTGTACTGTGAGGGAGGGGGGTGCCGCCCTGACTGGGGGAGGGAGGGTGGTGACCCCCCCGGGGAGGGGGGGGGTGGTGCTGCCCGTACTGTGAGGGAGGGGGGGACGCCCCACTGTTAGGGAGGGGGGTGAGCCTGGGGACCGGGGAGGGGTGGGGGGTCCCCCGTACTGTGAGGGGGGGGGGGTGGGGCCCCGACTGGGGAGGGAGGGTGGTGCCGCCCGTACTGTGAGGGAAAAAGGGGGACGCCCTCCCCAGGGGGGGGGGTGGTGACGCCCCGCATAGAGGGGGGGTGGGCGCCCACTGGAGGGGGGGGGTGACGCCCCCACCGGGGGGGGAGGGGGGCGGACGCCCGCACTGTGAGGGGGGTGGTGGGCCCGACCGGGGGGAGGGGGGGGCCGCCCGTACTGTGAGGGAGGTGGTGACGCCCCCCAAACTGGGGGAGGGGGTGATGCCCGACGGAGGGGGGTTGGGAGCCCGTTATATGGGGAATTTGACGAGACTGTCAAATTTAAGAATTGTTTTGAACATGAACAAGGAGGCAGTCACCTAGTACACGGTATGTCAAGCCAGTCTTGTAAACGCAGAGCCAGCAGGAAACCCCCCGGACGTGGCTGGGTTGGTAGCTCACTCAACTCCCCAAAGAGGCGCCCGGGGAAACCTTTCGCATTCAACGCCCAGCCCTGGTTGTGTGGGTGCTTGTGATTCCCCGGCCGACGTGAAATTTATTTTCACTGTCAGGCGGAGGGCACAGGAGGAGGGAATACGTGAATTGAGATTCCCCCCCGGGGGCAGTGTACCGCCAACCGGATATTGTTCTACCGGTTCCCGGTGATGTGCTGGGGGGACCATTCCGAATTATGGGGTATCCAATGGAGCGAGAGGCTGTTTGTGAAGTTTGGGTGTTCGGCGGGTATCATAGGGGTCGTGGGTACGTTTCAGGGCAAGAGGTTGGTGGTGTTATCAGGCCTTGAGGTATGTGTCCATGATTTTCAGCCACCACAAGGGGTGAAGCTGAAGAAGGCCTTTGAGGGGGAGAATGTGACAACTGAAGCATGGAAATATGGCATTGTTATGCAGTAACTGTTGGCAGGGGCGAAGGGCCCCATGGGGATGTTTGGGGAATTTCAAGATGAGTTTTGGGGACCTTATGAATAAAGACTGGTTTTTTTCCCCCGGTGTAGTTCATATTTAGGGTTAACCGTCGGTTATGCGGACAGCGGGGCACCTGGCGCGGACTGAATCGGGAAGACAGAAGTGAGGCGAGGGGGACAGGGCGGACCCAAGGAGGTTTCAAAATTTGACAGAAGACCAACGTGTGGACGACGGGCAGGAGGGCATGGTGCGCAGTCGGGGGGCAGGAGGGGGACAGGGGAAGGGCAGATGGAGGCGAGGGGAATGTTCCGTGGGATTAAGGGAAAATAGCGTCCCGTTTGATCATCAGGGGGTGCATGGGGAGGAGGCAGAATTTTTTAAGGACTTACGAGAGTTCAAAAGGGGGTAATTTGTCGATGGAAGAAGTTTCTGTTTTTGGGGGAGGTGATTTCAAGAATGATCAAAAAGAGGCGTTGTTTAGAATGATATGTGTAAAGTGAATAAGTTCAGGTATCTGTGGTAGTAGCAGAGGTTCTGGGAAGGGGAAATGGAGTTGGAGGAAAAGGGGAGTCCAGGAAAGGGGGGGAGGAGTCTGAGGATGACTTGTTGACAGCCGCACAAAGGCCGGGAAAAAAAATTGGCAGATGTGGGCAGGGGAAAGGGGTAGGTCAAAGGGACGGGGGGAGGGAAGAAAGGGAGGATGGGGGGGGTAGGGGGGGAAGGATGGGAAGGACATATAAGGGAAAGAAAGAATAAAGGGAAACCCCAGTCTTACGTTTCAGGTAAACATTTAATGAATGGCCTCAGGAATGAGGTGAAACGAAATGGGTGGAGGTAACTTTGGGAGGTGGTTGATGTTTTCTTTTGTCAAGAGCATATATGGGAAAGGGGTAATGAGCTAGTAATAAAGGGGATAGGATTTTATGTGATGCACGGCATTTAAAGGGGTGTTGGTGGGAGTCAGTGAGTTATGTCCATTCACTTTAGAGTCTTGGGAGGATGTGGGTGGTAGAATAGTTAGAGTAAACGGGGTTTGGGGTGGATCAGGGAGTTCCTGGGATATATGCCAGCTATAACAATAGGAGACTAAAGGATGATTTTGTAAACAATGAGTTGGCGTATGCTGTCCGAGGTTTGCCTCAAGTGTCTATAATTGCTGGAGTTTGGGAATTGTGTGATTCGGATTAGAGACGCGAGCCAGGGGGGTGGGGGGTGTTGGGGTCGTTGGGGGGTGTGTTGGGGGCAGTGGGAGTGGTAGACGTGGTCGGGGACGGGGAGAAATGGTGGAATATCCCTTTTGTGAGGAAGGATTATGACACGACTGGACAGAATATTTTGTGACAAGGGCGTGGATTTTCGGAGGGTGGAATGTGTCGATGTGGGTTTTCGGATCATAGGGGAGTGTTTTTTAAAGGGGGGGGAGCATGAGGTGTATAAGAGTTTTTGGGAAATTGAATACGAGATTATTGAAGGGGGAAGGGGCTGAGATGTTGAAGAGTGGTGGGGGGGGTGTGGAAGGTGGGGTGTCAAATGGATTGTCAGATGGTGGATGGAGAGGGGGAAAGAGGAAATTGGGAAGTTTTATGGGTGGGTCAAAGGGAAGATAGCAGGAGTAGGTTTGGGATCAGAAATATTTGGAGGGTTGTTACTGATTGTCAGGCGGGGATTGGGGGGGGGAGAACCCAGAGGAGTGGAATTGAGGGTAGTTACGGATTTACAAGAGGAACGGTTTCATGCCTACGGTTAGAGTGGTATGGAGGAGGTTTTATGGGGAAATAAGGCTTCAAAGGTGGTTTTAAGGAATTTTGAGAAACGTAGGAGGGGATGTTAATTCTGTCTTGAAAGTGGAGGGGGGTGGATGGGTACCAGGAGGGGAGGGTTTTAAGAACGACGGAGGGCATGGGGGGACGGAAGGAGGGTTTTCGTGTTCAATACGGGAAAGGGGGAAGGAATCAGGTGGAAAGACAAGGGTATTGCGGGGCATAGGGAGATTTTTGAGTGTGGAGGGGGGAAGAGAGTGCGGGCAGAGATTTTGGAAGGAGGTTTGGGAAGCCGTGCAGGGTTTGAGGTTGGGAAGTCACCTGGGACTGATGGGTTGCCGGGGATTTGTACGTAACTCATTGGGAGGTTTTAAAAGGGGTTCTCGGAGGTTGTTTAATGGGTTGAGGGAGGATGGTTTCATGGGGGAATCAATGAGGACTGGGGTAGTAGTATTAGTGGCGAAGGGAGATTCTCCTGAGGGCTTAAGTGATTATAGGGGTCTGGCTTTGTTGACGGTGGATTACAAAATTTTTGCAAAGATTTTGGCAAATAGGATCAAGAGGGGTTTAGGTGGAGTTTGCATGAGGGTCAATTTGGGGTGCCTGGAAGGAGTATTCGTAACAGGGCATCGGCGAATTAAGCAGTTTATTGAAGAAGAAGGAGGGGGGGTGTTAGGATTGATTGGCAGAGAGCATATGACAGGGTTGATCGAGAAATGTTATTAGCAATATTGGAGAGGCAGGGTTTTGGGGAAGGGTGGTAAGGTGGGTCGAAACATTGTATGCAGGTGTTATTTCGAGTGCAGATTAATGGGAAGGTGGGAAGGGCAGTGGAAATGAGAGGGTCTGCGACAGGGTTGTCCTCTGTCGCAGATCCTTTTCGCACTTTTGCAGGACCCTTTTACAGATTGGTAGAGGCGGGGTTGAGGGAGGGTCTGAGGAGAGGGAGGTGGTGGGTGGCATGGTTGGTTATGTTGATGACACCACGGTGTTGGTTAGGAAGGAGTGGCAATTGAGTAAGTTGAATGATTTGATAGAACGTTTTGGGAGGGGAACAGGGATGAGGGTTAATAGGGGAAGTCTAATTTATTGGAGGAGGAAGTTGGTCTGGGGAACGTTGGGGTTTGGAGGGGTTGGAATTGTGTAGAAATGATTAAGATATGCGGTATAGTTTTTAGTGCAGATGCGGTAGTGGCGCGGAGGTGAATTCAAGGACGGTGGTGGATGCGGCAATTGGAAGGATGAGGGGCTGGGAGTGGGAGAGGTGACATTACTGCAAAGAGTTATTGTTATAAATGTGTTTGGGGTATAGCAAATTATGGTTTAGGGCGGTGGTATATCCTCTTGGAGGTGGATGTGCAACGTTTGTTGAGTAATGTTTTAAGTGTCGTATGGGGGCATGGGAGACACTGGCTAAGTGGGGAGGTAGTGGAAACTAAGACGAGGTGGGTGGGATAGGGTTGATACCGTTGAGGTGTAGATTACGAATGTGTTTGTGAGGCATGAATTTCTGATGCGAGGAGGGAGGGGGAAGAAGAGTGGGTTAGTAATGAAGGAGGTGCGAGGTGGTGGGAAGGAAGGATATTTTGGTATGTGAGGCAATTTTACGAGGGTTAATGGTGATGAAAGAGCCGGGACGAGTAGGGTTAGTAGGTTGGATACGTTGGGCTTGGAGGGGAGGGAGGTGCAGGGGAGAGGGTTTATCCCCTGTATGATTGGCAAGGAATATGGAGGTGGTTTCGAAAGCCAAAGTTACATCCTAGGGTGCGAGAGGTAGGATATAGGTTTTTGCAGGGGTTTTGGCTTCTAGAGCTCAATTATACGTCATGGGGTTGGTAGCCGATGGGGTTTGCGGTAGGTGTGGCGAGCTGGAAACGGCATATCATGTCGTTTATTTTGTGATGGATTGCAGGAGGTGAGAGAATGGTTTGGGGGTGTTACGACAGGTGGGGAAAGGGAGGTTTCGGTTCTGAGGGCGCTGAGTTTGGACCTGGGGCAGTTTTCGGACAGCATACGCAGGGGTTGTCTTATTTGATATTGGATTATGTTTATATTTCATGGAGTTGTAGGGAAGAGGAGGGGAGGGCACGTATTGGGGCATTGGGAGCGGCTTTTTATAGGACTAAGTGTAGGAACAGGGAATTATATGGTAGGGCGTGGATGGGGCTTTCTCGCAGCCTTATCGAGAGTGACAGTGCATGGGTTAAGGGGCGTGGGAGGGAGAGGTTAGTGGGGGAAGGAGGGGGGATGGGTTAGGGGTGGTGAACGGGGATGGGTAAAGTAGTGGGGAATGTGTAGATGATAGGTAAGGGGGGGGTTAGGTGGGTTCTTAGGTGGAAGGCCGTTAGGTGGGGAGGGTGTAGATCAGTGGGGAAGAGGCTGGGGTAGTTTGTGCTTCAGTACATCTCTGAGTATGAGAACCTTCTATGCCGAAGGTTGGTTCTGATTTTGGATAAGATGCATACAAGGATTGTATAATCATTGATGTTCATATATTTTGGGCCTTCTGTGTAAGGTCATTATTGGAGTAAGTTATTTTTGTTATGTTTGTGTTTTCTGTGTTTTGTGTTGAAATGCAGAGATCTTTATATAAGAAATATGTAACATTTTGTGTGTGTGCGTGTGTGTGTGTGTGTGTGTGTGTGTGTGTGTGTGTGTGTGTGTGTGTGTGTGTGTGTGTGTGTGTGTGTGGTTCATGTTATGTTTTCTTGTTTGAGGATTGTGTCCAAGGGGGTATGCATGTGGGGTATATGGGTAGTTCTTTATAAGAAGTGTATATCTCTTCTTGTCTATATTTTATATCATGTTATTGTGTATAGATCAGAAGTATACTAAAGGTGGCCTTAAGTATATGGGGCTTGGTGGTTGTAAGAATTTTTGGGGAATAGGACGGATATGTAGTTGTCAGGTATATATTGTGTTTAATGTAACCCATGGTTGGGAAGGTAATTATGTTTTTTATATACGATTGTGTCATGGGTAATATGTATGTAATATGTATTCATTCCTTGTGTGGTCATTGTTTTGTGGTTTTATGTTTTGTCTTATGGCATAACAATGCGTGAACGATCTTGGAGGAGGGGGGTGCTGTACAAGGATGAGATTGTAGTTGTTTCTGGTGTGCCTTGAAGCGTTCACGTAGAACTTATTGATTGGTTGGTATATATTTCGTCTGTTATAGCGAAAAGGAAGGAACCATGGAGTGTGATGTAATATTATATTTGGTACTAAGCATTTGGTGTGGGGAAGTTGGCTTGTAGTTGTTTTGGTTTTGGGAAATTCTTATGTAAAAGGTAATATCTATGTCATGATGTTTGTATACGCAGATTTCAATAAAATATAAAAAAAAAAAAAAGTAGTAAGTAGGTACCTGGGGTGTTGTGGGTTGCATTCAGCGGGAGAGGATTAACGACCCCCAGTGGAACAGTTCTGTATACCTTTGTTTTGTTATCCTGGGTTACTAACCTTCAAGGTTAAAAGTCCGACCAAAATCTTCAAGAAGCTGGAAAAAAGTACACAAGACTTTCAGTGAAACTAATCCCAGAAGCGAATGTATGGAGGTACGAGGAGAGGCTAGAGGACCTAGCCTACCGACATTAGAGGACAGAAGGACCCAGGGTGACATGATTACGACGTACAAAATACTGACAAGGTTGACAGGGAGAGTCTGAGAGGAAGATCTCAGGTACACGAGGTCACACCTGGAAGTTAAAAAAAAGTTACAACGATGTTAAGAAACAAATCTTTAGCTTATAAGTTAGCAATGGAAACGACCTAGACAGTATAGTGGTTAGACTCACGAAATCGTAATGACACGATTGCAAACAAACCATACGACGGGTGGGGTTAGAACCCGCGATCAGTTCTGGAGTTTTGACTCTGATCGCGGTTCTAACCCCACCCGTGGTATGGTTTGATAGAGGCAGGATCCTGGCTCGCCCAGCCAGGAGTGAACCTAGTAGGGGCCAGGAGCTGGGACTCAACCCTGTAACCACAATTCTGCGAACACGCTTGTACATATACACGCACATAACCATATATATATGCATACTGGATATTGTGAAGGTAGGCAGATACTGCAGAGGCAAGTCGATAAGTTAGGTTATGGTAGGCAGGCGCAGCAACTCTTGCAAAACCTTGCTATCACAGTAATGACATCAACGCTGAGAGTTATGGAACATTTATTGCTGATAAACATAGCGACACAATCGCTCGGCAGCTAGTGGAAACACCCCCTACCTGCCTACCTACCTACCCATCCACCCACCTACCCACTTGGCTACCCATCCACCTACCTAACCTACCAATCCACCCACCTACCAATCCACCTACCTACCTAAACCCACCTGCCTGCCTACCCAGCCATCTACCCACCTACCTACCGACCCATCCACCTACCTATTTACCCATCCACCCACGTTTTTTCCCCCGGTCAAGTACGTCAAGAAATTAGAGAAAGTGCAAAGTTTGCAACAAGACTAGTCCTGGAGTTAAGGGTATGTTCTTTGAGAAGAGGTTAAGGAAATCGACTTTAAGTAGGGTAGACATGATAACTACGTATAAAATACTGAGAGGCATTAACAAGGTGGATAGGGCTAGAATGTTTCAGAAATTGGACACAGCCACTAGGGGACTTAAGACTAGACGTAGGGATGTTAGGAAGTGTTTCTTCAGCCTTAGAGTTGTCAGGAAGTGGGACAATCTGAAGTAGTGGAGGCAGTATCCATGCATAGCTTTAAGAAGAGGTACAATAAAGCTCATGGAGCCGGAAGAGAATGGGCCTAGCAGCGAAGAGGTGGGGCCAGGAACTGTGACTGGATTCCTACAACCGCATATAGGTGAATATACACTCAGTTCTGTAGCCCTGTACACAGCTGGCTAAAGAGGAAGGGCAGGGACTGAAGGTTCTCCACTAATAAACTGAAATCCAAGAGTTATTGTATCTAATCAGAAGAACTGAGGAGTGCAGAAATATGACTCAAGTCAGGAAGAGGAAGGGGGACCGAGGAGGAATGGTGATGGTGGTGATGGTGAAAAATGGTATGGTGATACAGACAAGATGTGGAAACACACTTACGTACAGTTCAGGACAATTATTAGAGGGAACTTTTCGCCACCAATGGCGAAAAGTTTCGTCTAATAAATGTCCTGAACTATACATAAGAGTCTTGCTCGTGCAGTCTACACGAAATGCTCATGTATGCTAGTGGCTTTCTTTGTGCTTTTAAAGATAAAGGTTTATTTCTTCGTAAAGGTTACAATGTGTAATTACAATTTTGGATTGCTAAGTACAAAGAAAACAACTATCATGCCGGGGCATTTCGGGCTTAACATTTTTACTATTAGTACTATTAGTACGAGTGGGGATGACCTGAACTATTAAGTAGTTTCATTTTCGCATGTGGGGGTTATTTGTGCATTGTTCCAGCCATGGTGTGCCTTTTTAATCACTGTTCTTTGTTATCTGTATTAAGATTAAGAGGCATGACAAGATTTTTCTTTAATAAGTTAGGTGCCTGTATGTCTTCAATCACCTGCTGTCCATGTTCACCTAGTAGTAAGTAGGTACCTGGGTGTTAGACTGGTGTGGGTAGCATGCTGGGGACAAAATTAACCTCATTTTCCTGAAATGCTCTGCATAACAAGGGGCTTTCTATGTAGACAGCCTGTACTGTCTGCATAGACAGAATATGCTGTCTGCCAGCTGAGTTCATATTTCGTGCCATGCTCATGCTGCCACCTATTTATTTCTGTACTCTCCCAATCTTAAACAGGCCATAGTAGTACCATAAGAGTACAATCATAATCATACAGCCTAAATACAACTTACATAATTGCATGACACATTCTACACAGCCCTCTCGCCACTGCGAAGAAAGGTTAAGGGAAATCGGCCTGACGACACTAGAGGACAGGAGGGTTAGGGAAGACATGATAACGACATATAAAATACTGCGAGGAATAGATAAGGTGGACAGAGACAAGATGTTCCAGAGAGGGGACACAGAAACACGGGGTCACAATTGGAAGTTGAAGACTCATATGAGTCAGAGATGTTAGGAAGTATTTCTTCAGTCATAGAGTTGTCAGGAAGTGGAATAGCCTAGAAAGTGACGTAGTGGAGGCAGGAACCATACATAGTTTTAAGACGAGGTTTGATAAAGCTCATGGAGCAGGGAGAGAGAGGACCTAGTAGCAATCAGTGAAGAGGCGGGGCCAGGAGCTATGAATCGACCCCTGCAACCACAAATAGGTGAGTACAGCCTGACTAGTCACATACTCCCCACAGCTCTCTCATCCCAGCTACCTGTCCAATACACGTCAGATTTCAGAACAAACCCCGTCCACTCTATACCTAGGGTGCTGTATAACCCTTGTGGTTTAGCGCTTCTTTTGATTATAATAATATACCTAGGGTCTTAACTGGAGGGTATTCAGGTTATCAACGCCCCCACGGCCCGGTCCATGACCAAGCCTCCTGGTGGATCAGGGCCTGATCATCTAGTCTGTCACTGCTGGCCACACGTAAACCAACGTATGAACCACAGTCTGGCTGATCGGGCACCGACTTTAGGTATCAGTCCAGCTTCCTCTTGAAGGCAGCCAGGGGTTCTTATTTGTAATTTCCCTTTTGCCTGGTGGAAGGCTGTTGAACATTCTTGGGCCCCGGACACTTACTGTGTTTTCTCTTAGTGTACTAATAGCACGGTCTACTTTTCATTGGGGGTATGTGGCATTGCCTGGCAAGTATTTTGCTTTCATAGAGAGTGATTTCTGTGTGCAAATTAGGGACCAGTCCCTCTAGGATTTTCCAGGTGTGGATTATGTAACTCTTGCCTGCACTCCAGTGAGTACAAGTTAAGTGCTTCCAAGTATTGTACATTCTCTAGATCTGCGATTTCACCTGCTTTGAATGGAGATATTAATGTACAGCAATATTCCAGCCTATAGATTACTCCTGCTGCTGCTTTTCTGGGTTTTTTTGTGTTCACTGTGCCTGTTAGTCATTTAACTTACCTCTGTTTATCCCTTTCATCTCAAAAGCTCTGCTGGTTTCTAATTGTGATCCAAATTATGGTCCAATTACTTTTAAGTTCCCTTCAGCATTAAGGCACCTCCCTGGAGCAATCTTTCTTGATGAATGGATGAAAACTGTCATCTCAGAATATCTTCTACCACTGCTATCAACTTGTCGAATGGACTAGTTGTCTAACAAATTGTTTTTGCACAGATTTCTTTGATTTGGTTTTCGTGCGTGGTCTTGGTTGTCGACCGACAATGCTCGGATCATGTGATCAGAGTCCACAGCGTGGGTCTCGGTACAGCAAGTAAAGCGCGTGCTGTAAATGTCTCTTGAGCTCTTGCTGTGCATTTTGTGAAGGTAATGACACAAGAAGTGCGAAATTTGATGGAGAACTTCCGGAATTACGCTTCGCGAAGTTAGCGGTCTCGGCGATATTTACGCAACGGCGATTTCGCTCGCTTTGAGCCCTATTTTGGGCCAATTCCATTGTTCCAGTCGACTTAACTCATAGCTATTTCGCTAGAACTCCTTATATTTTATGGATTGAGTACAAGAAACTGCCCATTTACCTATTTCAACTACCCAATAAAGTGATCTGGAATTAACTAATTTAGCCAATTTCACACAAAATTAAAGAAAGACCAATTTCAAAATAGGGTCCAGCATAAACAATGCAGACATTCCTGTCACTCTCCAGCCCCTCTTACATTACGCTTGCTTTTCATTTTGAAATTTTCTCACAAAAATATATTTACTGTTATTCAGACTTACTGCATAATTGTAATAATTGTATGAATAATATCGGGGCATTCGTGAATGCATATTAGACTCACTAGTTGACGTGTATTGGACGCGTGACTTAATTTGGTTACACTTGAACATCGGCAAAAAATCGAACATTTTCGCTACTTTGAGTTCAATTTCAAGCTACTTTTAGTCTCTAAACCATTGAAAATCATCTCTGTTTCTGTAATATATATTCCATTATATACACAACAGTGTATCCCAGTGGTAAGAGTCGCGCCACTTACCACTGGGGTCCGGGGTTCGAGACCCGGACGACCCAAAAAAAAAAAAAAAAAAAAAAATCTTCCATTCTATCAAATGAGACCAAGAAAACGAGAATACAACCATAAATACCATATAAACATACACAGTAAAGTTAAACATAAAACACGGACGCAGCACTGCGTGCTGCAGGATTATTTTGTATACTGTGCACACTGACCATGCAGACCCATTCTCACATGTAGGCCTACCAGCATTTTCACATGTAGGCCTACCAGCATTTTCACATGTAGGCCTACCAGCTTTCTCCCTCAAACAGATTTGAAGCCGCTAGAATTTTGCCATTAACTCTCCCTGACAGGCAAGAGCCAGTTAAATTTTCATTTAGTATTCATTTTTACAGTTTCCGTGTGCTGTATAATTTTATACATTGCTTTATGTAGTAGTACATTATTACTAATAAATTATATTGTCATTTTTGGTCTGGAACGGATGAATTCTATTTACATTATTCTTTATGGGAATAATTGGTTTAGTTGTCTACCATTTTGGTTGTGAAACTGACATCTGGAACACATTAAGTTCGACAACCGAGGTACCATTGTATAAGGTTATTGAGGTCAAATACATTACTAACAATGGGTCACAGGTCATTGGTAGTGCTTTCAGCTCACTGAATGGCCTTGGTTCCATCCTATAGTATACCTGGAGAGGGTTTCAGGGGTCAACGCCTCCGTGGCCCGGTCTGTGACCAGGCCTCATAGTGGATCAGAGCATGATCAACCAGGCTGTTACTGTTGGCCGCACACAACCCGACGTACGAACCACAGCCTGGCTGGTCAGGTACTGACTTGGGTGCCTGTCCAGCGCCTTCTTGAAGACAGCCAGAGGTCTATTGGTAATCCCCCTTATGTATACTGGAAGGCAGTTGAACACTCTTGGGTCCCTGACACTTATTGTGTTGTCTATTATCATGCTAGTGGCACCTCTGATTTTCATTGCAGGGGATGTCGCATCGTATGCTGACACTTTTGCTTTCATAAGGAGTGATTTTCGTGTGCAATTTTGGTACTAATCCCTCTAGGATTTTCCAAGTGTATATAATCATGTATCTCTCCCGCCTGCATTCTAGGGAGTACAGGTTGAGGAACTTCGAGTTACCAGTAATTTAGGTGTTTTATCGCAGTTATATGTGCCGTGAAGGTTCTCTGTACATTTTCTAAGTCGACAATTTCAGTTACCTGCCCTGAAAGGTGTTGTTAGTGTGCAGCAATATTCCAGCCTAGATAGAACAAGCGACCTGAGTCATCTTGGGCTTGGCATCCCTAGTTTTGAAGGTTCTCATTATCCATCCTGTCATTTATCTAGCAGATGTGATTGATGTACACCCCATTCTTATAACCCATTGTACATCTTTGTATCATGTCACAATAAACTATTATTATTATACTGTTATGGTCTTTGAAGGTGAGATCCTCAAGACATTATCACTCCCAGGTCTTTTACATTAGCTTTTCGCTCTATTGTGTGGTTGGAATTTGTTTTATAATCGTAGTTTTAATTTCCTCATGTTTTCCATCTCTGAGTAATGGAAATTTCTCATCATTGAACTACATATCGTTTTCCGCGGCCCATTTAAAGATTTGGTTGACGTCACCCTGGAGTCTTGCGGTGTCTTCAATGGAGGACACTTGTCATGCAAATTCGGGTGTCATCTGCAAAGGAAGACACGGTGCTGTGACTTACTTTCCTGTCTGCCAGATATGAGGATGAGGAACAGAATGAGAGCGAGTAGTGCCTTGTGGAACAGCTTTTCACCATAGCCGCCTCAGACTTTACTCTGTTTACTATTACTCTGTGTTCTATTTGTTAGGAAGTTATAGATCAATCTACCAACTTTTCCTGTTGTTCGTTTATCACGTATTTGGTGCGCTATTACACCATGATGGATGGAGACGCTGAGCATGATGCCTTACACCTGCTACCTGGTCACCTAGCAGTTATCAGGTACTATACCTGGTGTTAGCAGTTGTGGGTAGCATCCTCATGGTTGTTAGCATACCTATTAGAGCTGGGTCTTTGAAATCAGCTAAAGTTAAATACCAGTTCTTAGCATATAAATTAAACTTTTAAAAAAAATTGATATTCATCTATAACGGGGACATTCAGTATTTTCTCAAAAAAAAATATACATTTAATTTTATAAATGACCACGATGGTAGATAAGGCATGGAGTTTTTTGAATTATCTATTTTACCCTATATTCTTGTGGGCCCTCAGGGGGGTTTCCCTTGATGCTGGTGAGGAGCTCTTCATCTAAGAAATTGGACCTGCTCCAGTTCCCTGAATGCCTTCTATCCCCTACAAAAAGGGGCTGTGTAACCCCCTTGGGGTTTTGCACTCCCAAAAATATTCTTGTGAGTTTAGCACTAGATTCACAGGAAAGCAATAAACCCAAATGGGTTAAACAGTGCAGTAGCAATTAACTTAGGATGCAAATGAATTTTTTTTTAATCCTTTTTTTTCACAAAAAGTACCCACAAAGCAAGATACTGTATACAGAGCTATCATTCCATAATATTATATACAAACTTACAACTTTACAAAAATTCACATAACCTGTTAACTGTACACAAAGATGCAGCAAAATATATTGCTGAGCTTCAATACTATTAAAAAAAAAAAATTTTTTAGGTCAAAATATTTTTTCCTAAAGAAAACAAGTGTTCTCTTCACAGGTAGATAATGGCAGATGCCAACTAGTGGAAATACACACTGATAGCAAAGAATGTTTTCAATAAATTTCCCCCCAAAGGGTGGGCTTTATTACATCCTTAGGAAAAAATTTATTTGAACTCTTCACAGACAATTACCTCTGACTTTATCACTGTGGGGGAAAATTTTTTGCCATTGGTGGTATTTACAGGGTCATTCATTTGTGCATTATTAAAAAATATTCCAACAGATTATCATGGAATAAGAAGAAACAGGACCCACCACTACTATGGTCATTTAAAAAAAGTAGACAGGTCTGCAAAAAGAAAAAAACTGGGGTACATTGCATTTTTTTCCCCCTGATATTTCCACGTGAA
>WNWK01032546.1:0-21822 GCA_009830355.1 Cherax destructor
AAAGATTGGATATCAAATTGGAGGGAGAGAGTATGGAGGAGGTGAATGTATTCAGATATTTGGGAGTGGACATGTCAGCAGATGGGTCTATGAAGGATGAGGTGAATCATAGAATTGATGAGGGAAAAAGGGTGAATGGAGCACTTCGAGTCTGTGGAGACAAAGAACCTTGTCCATGGAAGAAAAGAGGGAATGTATGAGAGTATAGTTATACCAACGCTGTTATATGGGTGTGAAGCATGGGTGATGAATGTTGCAACGAGGAGAAGGCTGGAGGCAGTGGAGATGTCATGTCTGAGGTCAATGTGTGGTGTGAATATAATGCAGAGAATTCGGAGTTTGGAAATTAGGAGGAGGTGCGGGATTACCAAAACGATTGTCCAAAGAGCTGAGGAGGGTTGTTGAGGTGGTTTGGACATGTAGAGAGAATGGAACGAGACAGAGTGACTTCGAGAATGTATAAATCTGTAGTGGAGGGAAGGCGGGGTAGGGGTCGGCCTAGGAAAGGTTGGAGGGAGGGTAAAGGAAGTTTTGTGTGCGAGGGCTTGGACTTCCAGCAAGCATGTGTGAGCGTATTTGATAGGAGTGAATGGAGACAAATGATTTTTAATACTTGACGTGCTGTTGGAGTGTGAGCAAAGTAACATTTATGAAGGGATTCAGGGAAACCGGCAGGCCGGACTTGAGTTCTGGAGATGGGAAGTACAGTGCCGGCACTCTGAAGGAGGGGTGTTAATGTTGCAGTTTTATAACTGTAGTTTAAAGCACCCCTCTGGCAAGACAGTGATGGATTGAATGATGATGAAAGTTTTTCTTTTTCGGGCCGGCCACCCTGCCTTGGTGGGAATCGGCCGATGTGTTAATAAAAAAAAAAAAAATAATATATATATATATATATATATATATATATGTCGTGCCGATTAGGTAAAACTGGTCAATTAGCAAAAACTAATCTAAAATGAAGTCCTTTCTAAAATTTTCTCTTATACGTTTAAAGATATATTTTTTTCATTTATGTTAATGTAAGAATTTATAATTTTGTACCAAGAGAAACTTTGAAAACCTACCTAACCTTATTACAACAAGCGCAATTTAATTTAGCCTAACCCAACTAAATATATTTTAGATACGTTGACATTAATTTAATAATAAACAAACACAATGAAATATATTTTTTTCGTTATGTTCAGAATGATTTTGGCGAAATTATTGCATACACAAATTTTCACTTGTCTTATATGGCAAGGTGAGCGTTGCTATTTAAGCCAAAATCAAAGTTTTACCTAATCGGCACGATATATATATATATATATATATATATATATATATATATATATATATATATATATATATATATATATATATATATATATATATATATATATATATATATATGTCGTGCCGATTAGGTAAAACTGGTCAATTAGCAAGAACTCATCTAAAATTAAGTCCTTTCTAAAATTTTCTCATATACGTTTAAAGATATATTTTTTTCATTTATGTTAATGTAAGAATTTTTAATTTTGTACCAAGAGAATCTTTGAAAACCTACCTAACCTTATTATAACAAGCGCAATTTAATTTAGCCTAACCCAACTAAATATATTTTAGATACGTTAACATTAATTTATTAATGAACAAACACAATGAAATATATTTTTTTTTGTTATGTTCAGAATGATTTTGGTGAAATTATTGCATACACAAATTTTCACTTGTCTTATATGGCAAGGTGAGCGTTGCTATTTAAGCCAAAATCGCAAGTTTTACCTAATCGGCACGACATATATATATATATATATATATATATATATATATATATATATATATATATATATATATATATATATAGATTAATAATATATATATATAATACAATGATTAAACAAAAGAACTCATCTAAAATTAAGTCCTTTCTAAAATTTTATCTTATACGTTTAAAAATATATTTTTCATTAATATTAATGTAAGAATTTATAATTTTGTACCAAGAGAAACTTTGAAAACCTACCTAACCTTATTACAACAAGCACAATTTAATATAGCTAACCCAACTAAATATAATTTAGATACGTTAACAATAATTTAATAATAAACAAACACAATAAAATATATTTTTTCGTTAGGTTCAGAATGATTTTTGCGAAATTATTGCATACACAAATTTTCGTTTGTCTTATATGGCAAGATGAGCGTTGCTATTTAAGCCAAAATAGCCAGTTTTACCTAATCGGCACGACATATATATATATATATATATATATATATATATATTATATTAAATATATAATTATGTCGTATTTAACTCGTTCAAATAGCAACGCTCACTGCCATATAAGACAAGTGAAAATTTGTGTATGCAATAATTTCGCCAAAATCTTTCTGAACATAACGAAAAAATATATTTCATTGTGTTTGTTATTATTAATTAATGTTAACGTATCTAAATATTTAGTTGGGTTAGGCTAAATTAAATTGCGCTTGTTGTAATAAGGTTAGTAGGTTTCAAAGTTTCTTGGTACAAATTATAAATTCTTACATAAACATAAATGAAAAATATATCTTAAACGTATAAGAGACAATTTTAGAAAGGACTTAATTTTAGATGAGTTCTTGCTAATTGACCAGTTTTACCTAATCGGCACGACATATATATATATATATATATATATATATATATATATATATATATATATATATATATATATATATATATATATATATATATATATATATATATATATATATATATATATATATATATATATATATTATATATATATATATATATATATCAATACAATATCACCGAGTTCAATGTTCTGCCTATTCACAGTTTCTGATGCACATAAGTGCTAATATAGAGTTAGAAGATGTTCTTTGCACCACACATTAGACCAATTATTAATCACCTTATTTAACTTACTAAATTTATACCGCAACTATTCTGCATTATTATAATCTTCATCACTTTCTTCTGAAGTATCTCTGGAGATAAGTGCAGCCATTATTTCTTGTTCACATATTAAATGGAAAGGTGTTAATATATCCACAGCAGGAGTTTCACTAATGTATATAAGATGACAATTATATACTCGGTTTTCCGCCTTTACTAACACTGCTCAGAATTCCTCCAAACTGAATCTTTTCAGGTGTAGCATTTGTTCCTAAAAACATCCTGCCAAGGAGCTCTGGCGGTGATAAATTTTCAGACGCAGCCTCGCTGGGATAACAGAGATTGAACATTTATATTCTGTTGTAACTCCATCGAATATTGTAAACCCTCTACAAAATCAGTGGCATTATCTGATACTATTACTCTTGGGCAAGATCTCCTAGCTGCAAATTTTCAAAACAGACAAGTCCTGTATTAATTCTAGTACAAACATTATAAATTTATTTCCCATAAAATACCCCTTAATTAAAAAAAAATCGCAAATTGGCTTTTACACAATCCAAAAATATTACAAATACACATTCCAAAAATAATATATACTGTTTTTTCTAAGGAATAAACACTCTTTTGCTTATAAGTTACCGGAATATTTGCTCTTTAAATTAGGAAACTGGAAGCTAAGCTGATCGAAAACAATTCGACCTTTTTTTTTTTTTGGAAGAGATACACAAATGTTGAAAGTTTGAAGCTGAGAAGAAGAGCTCTGAAGTTATCTCAAGAAAACTTAAGAAGCGCTTGGAGGAAGAAGACCAAATAATATAATAGTTAATATATGTATTCCACAAACAAAAATGTTTAAGTTTTCCATTAATTCGAATATTCATGTTATTCGGCAGAACTATGTCACTAGGCTGTCGTATAGTGGTGTTGGCGGCAGCTGTGGTAAACTCAGCCCCCAGACTTAGTCAAGATGTGGGTGAACCCGTGGAACAGGTGAACATGACGGTGAACAAGGTGTTGGAGCAGGTGAGCATGACGGTGAGCCAGGTGTTGGAGCAGGTGAGCTTGATAGTGAAGCAGGTGGTGGAGCATCATCTCTCCGGCTGTCACCTGGTACTCATCACCACTTCTCAACACTCACACCTTACCTCTGCAATGTTAAGGTGAGATATACTATTACTGTTACAGTTGGTTTAAATGTGTAATATGTGTTAACACATTTAACAAGGCTACCACATTCACATATTTGTTACCTTTCAAATCCTTCGTTTTTCTATATAAAATAATAGTATAAGAGAAGACATTGATGGATACAATTTTTCCTGTTTGTTTTCTGCACTTTTTCTCTCATATAATTGAACCATACTTATCTAAATGACGTAAGATCTGCTAATGCAGAAATGACCTTATATAATTTAATATTGTTATCACATATATAGTAACATTTCAAACTTTTGCGAACCTCTGAGACTTCTTAACAAAGCATTCAGTTCCTGTATGATGGTCTTTCGCTTAACTCTCAGTTTCATTCATAATCTTGTGCAACATGATAGAGAACATAAGCTTCTCTGCTTTGTTGCTTTTCCCGTATATCCAGTCCCGTTACTGAATCCCAATTTCATGTTGTAATTATGGTGTTTAACAATTTTCCCTCCCCCAATAATTCCAGTTACAAAATAGTTTTGGTGCATATATATGTACGTATATACAATTCATGCTGCATTTATAAGAAAGTAAGAAATAGCATTTCAATAATTATTATTAGTTAAAGCATGCATGTGTCATACAGCTTTGTAAAGAGAAGTATGCGAGGCAGGAGTTAGTGGAGGTGGAGGGCAACTGTTAACAAGTTCAGGTTAGTGAAGGTGCAAAATTAATATCAAAGTTGTTGCAATAAGTCAGTTTCTGACAAACTCTAAAAGTGATTGTTTCTTAGAGGTAGGACTCTGAGCGATGAGGTCATTGTGTGAGGGCATGATAGATGCCACAAGTGAATTGTGCATTAATATGTGGTTGACTGTTAAAATTACCCTGCAGGCCTTGCAGGGAGGTGCTAATCGCCGTTCCTATGGAATCCATTAGTGAGTAATATGAGGAGTATACCTGACTTGTAGACGTGAGTTCAGTTTCCCTCAGTCTACAGTGATGGAAAGATGTTGGCTTCATTGAAAAATATTGTTACTCATTCACTGAGACAAACTAGCGATGCCGAAGTCTTTAGATCAGTATACTGGATAATAGCTTGAAACTAGGTGCATTTAGATCCCTGCTCGACCGGTGAAAATTATCTCCAAATCGCATAACCCCAGCCTCATGCACCTTCAAACTCGCGATAGGTAAACTGCAAATTGTTTCATAAATTCTAGATGTTAGTCAATATTAGCGTTAAAAATTTGAAGGGAATCTTCTGAGTTTCAATTTCTTCAATAAATGGCAAAATAGGATAGACACATCCCAAATTAAATTCCATTACAAAACACCAGATCTGAAGACAAACTAAGGTGGTATTTATTCTCTTATTAAGTCAGCGAGACCAATATCCTACAGTATACCAGAACATTAAGTATAAAGCCGCTCAGATATTGAATTTTACGTTATTTGAGTAGAAAGGTTGTAGCTAATTGCATAAGGCACTCACAATTTATCACAAAAAACAGTATCTTAATTTTCCTAATTTCCTCAATATAAAAGGGCAAATTGGAATCCACACAGTCGAAATTAAATTTAAAATTTCTCAAAGTAAATAAAATTTACCAGCATTAATGACTGAAATGTTCAGTTGTAAGTAATTAAATTTTTAATGCTTTTGTACTTAAAGCAATCTTTTCTTTTATAATTGTCTTAAGAAAAAGAAAAGTATTTGATTTCGTGTTTTTTAAAAAGTCAATTTGATATATTTCATTCATAAAAGTTGCTAATTAGCACATGCACAGCCCATTTTATAAACAGAACCGATCAAAAGATACATTCTTAAGTTATGACGCGGAAAACAATTTAGTGAAAAAGGCAAAATAAAATTTACAGAACACAAACTTATTTCAACGCCTTTCCTAAAAGTCTTTTAATACTGAAGCTTTGACGTCTTTCCGAGAAGACATTCTCCATTAATTGATCTGAATCCAACGATGCCATTAATTTTTTTAACAATGTCAGTAATTTTAAAATTGCTTCCACTTAGTTTAAAGTTACGTAGGATCGTCCTTCTTACTTCATGCAAGAGTGTTGAAGTTACGAAGTATCATCCTTATTACTACGTTCAAGTGTGTTGAATTTATGGAGGATCATCCTTCCACAAGGTACAGTACTCGCTCCCATCCTTGTACTCATCCCCATATCTGACCCAGACAGAGAAGTAAACCACAGCAGCGTGTCCTCCTTTGCTGATGATCCCAGAATTTGCATGTCAGTGTCTTCCATCGAGGACGCTGCAAATCTTCGAGCGGACATTAACCAAGTCTTTAAATGGGCCTCAGAAAACATTATGAAGTTTAATGACAAGAAATTTCAATTACTCCGCTATGGAAAACTTAAGAAAATGAAAAGTGGATCGGAGTATAAAACAAATTCCAACTATACAATAGAGCGAAAAACTAATGTATCTTTCAAAGATTACAACAACGGATCTAAGATATCTGCTAGGAAAATGATAGGATGGATAATTAGAATTTTCAAAACTAGGAATACAAAGCCAACGATGATTCTCTTCATATCTCTTGTTCTCTCACTAAACGAGAATATTTTTGTACATTAACGGCCCCTTTCAAAGCAGGCGAAGTTGCAGACCTGGAGAATATACAGAGAATTTTCACTGCACGTAAAAGTATGATAAAACACCTAAATTACTGGAAGCTATTGAAGTCCCTTGACATGTACACCTTGGAACGCAGGCGATAAAGATACATGATAATATACAGTTGGATAATCCTAGAGTGACTAGTCTAAAATCTGAATACAGAAATCACTCCCTACGAATGCTAAAGACTCGACAGGCCTTACACCATCCCCCCAATAACTAGCTGGGGCGCCATGAATATGCTAAGAGACAACACAATGAGTGTCAGTGACCTTAGACTGTTCAACTGACTCTCAGCATACATAAGTGGGAATACCAATAGACCCCTAGCTGTCTTCAAGAGGGAGCTGGACAGACACCTAAAGACAGTACCTAACAAGCCAGGCCGTGGTCCGTACATCGGTTTGCGTGCGCCCCTGACCCACAGCGAGGCCTGGAAATGGACCGGGCCTCGAGGACGTTGACCCTCGGAACACTCCAGGTATACTTCAGGTATTACTGATGTAAGAGTGTTGAAGTTACGGAGAATCATCCTTCTTACTGGATTTATCATTGTTAAACTATTGTAACCGATCAAACAATTTATTGTTTAATGAACAAATTGAGACCAATGGAACCCAGTAATAAAGTGACCCTGCGTTCCGCAAGACACACCAGGGGTAAAAGTTGAAGCCGATCAGAAAAGGCATTTTCCAGGTATCACATGTATATATTACTTCCAAGTTTACTTTAGCTGTTTATTACAAAGACAATTTTGTACTTAGATGAAAATAATTTACTGTATAGTATCCTGCTTTTACGATGCACCATCCATTACATATTATAGTTAACATGATATACTGGGGTGTAAATTCTGCTCTAATTCACACATAATATTGGCATAATGATACCTACACACACCATCAACAATTC
This sequence comes from Cherax destructor, assembly GCA_009830355.1. Classification (NCBI taxonomy): domain Eukaryota; kingdom Metazoa; phylum Arthropoda; class Malacostraca; order Decapoda; family Parastacidae; genus Cherax; species Cherax destructor. The sequence continues at coordinate 7,602 of WNWK01032546.1, forward strand.
CAACACTCTTCTAATTAGGATACACATTTTTTAAACGTTTCTAGGCGCTGAACAGAGGCCGTCTTAACTTACTGCATGGATACGAAATTTTGGGAAAAGGGTATATCACTTTGATCATGCAATTATGCATGAATCCTCCCCTCGGTACAGTAAATCAGCTTTGAAAAGATGAAGCCACTCGGATGAGGTGTTCTCAAGTTACAAACGATTTTTTTTTTGTAAAAATGGGGAAATGAAAAGATTTAGGAAACCACTTAAAAGTTCCTTTCGGAAATACCTGAGAAGGAACGCCACTTCGGAAGTCTGTAGATCATGAGCGGCTGAGTCTGGGTCCTCTTTACCCATAACATCAGGAACCCAGCATAAAACGACTTAGTCTGAAACAATATTTCGGACTATGGAACAAAATCTTTTCTCCAGGCTGAGGGACTGACCACCTCAAAACAGTTTTCAAGTGTGATGGGCTGATTACATTGTCTTCACGTCTCTACTGTTTCTTCCAGCTTTTCTGTACTCGACTGAAGAAACCTACTGTGTAGATGAAACGTTTCGGAATAAAGATACCTAACTGTTGCACATGTGTCTTACTTACCAACCTATCAGTATTGTATACCATTTTAATATTCAGTCATTGGTATACACCGCCATGGCATGAGAATTCGATTGAAAATGTTCAAGGAAAAGCGAGAGCGCGTCTGAAGCAGGTATGTCAGACCTTGGCAGGGAAGGGAATGAAAACAAAAAACATGGATTTACTAGACAATTTCATTGGTGAAATAATGTGAATTTGTATCCCTCAGAAGCCTGAGTGAGTGTGTGGAGGCTGTCATGGTGGTGGAGGCTGGGTTAATGTCCTCCAAGTATCAGTTGGAACAGGACCTATTCTTTAAGGATCTGTGGTACGACGTCAGAACTACTTGTCGAGGACTCATCATAGATCTCACTGACACCAACAGCACCAGTCTCGTTCTCAGGTAACTCATACAAATGACTTCACTGATAAAATATTAGTGAAGTAAACAGTTTACGCAGAAAGAAAAAATATAAAGAATGTAAGATATATAAATTTCTTATCATAGTGTGTTTACTATGATAAGGGAGGGGCGAATGAATTCACGTTTTTTTCTTTATTTTGGTCTAATTTCAATGAGATTTTTACAGTGATTTATACAGCTTTTAAAAACCTATACACTGTCTTTGTTATGATTTTTTGCCTTTAGGTTAGGTAGAAACAATAAAATGTGCCAAATTTTAGGGGTCACAAAACCAGTAAATTTCTACAAAATTGGGAAGATGTACAATGCTCTAGTTAACATCAGATGAAAGATAAAGGCTTTATAATTGTTGACCCAATCCATTTTAGCAAAAATGTCAGTAGATTCCATTATAAAAAATGTTGAAGTTAGTGATTTTGTTTTTGCCTTTATTTTGTGGGAAAAAAATCAATAAAAACAAAGCTGTAAAAGATATTGGAAATCTTTCATGGGTGGTTGTAGAGCCATCATTACTCAATAACGTGTGAAAAAATCATGACAATCCTATAAATACTTTTCGCAAAACATTACAAACAATGTCAATAACTTATTTCTGAGTTATTAATATATTTTTTTCTGTGAAACTCTATGGATATGGCACGCTAAATCTCAGCGAGTTGCATGCATCAGCACTTGTTGAGACCCCAGAGGCCACTGAGGTGGCATGAGTCCCTACACTTGAATAGAGGCATCAGAGATGTTGCTATTTAGAGTTTTTTTAATGAAATAATCATAAAAATTGTAATTTTTGCAGAGACAAAACTAAAAAAAAAAACACTAATTGGCAACATGTATTATTTATGACAGCAAGCACAACAAAAATACATTTAAGGAAAAAATATACTTGGAAATATGATATAAACAAGTTGATTACACCAAAATGTTGCCAGAATGATGCACTATTTTTTGGTAAGAAAACATTTTTTCCAAAATTTTCAATCTTCCTTTCCTAATTTCTGGAACTATGACTTTGATCACCACGTTAACTAGTTACTTACTATCCGATGCAAATCTTTATGATATGCATCGGTGCAACGGTTACGTTTCTTTATTCTGAAACCCTTCGCACACACAGAAGCAGTATAGATGTAAAGTTGATGTAATCAGTCCATCACCCTCAAAGACGTAGTGTTGAGGTGGTCAGTCCCTCAGCCTGGATAAAAGTTCTTCTCCATAGTCTGGAACAATGTGAGGCTGAGGTAATGAAATGGACACTTATATACTGTCAAAGATGAGGCGCAGATAACCTTGACGCTTCATCTTTCACAGTTTGCAGCACAATTAGCCAGTCATAATTCTCCTTTTAGCGAATACAGAGTAATGTAGTTGTTATATCTTGCCTTTATACGTAAGATATAAGACAAATAATCATATAAACCGTGATATTTTTGCTTTAGCTATTACCAAAAATTACATTAGGAATATAATATTAGATGAAAGTAGAAACACATACAATAATTACTGCATAATTTTTCCGAGGGAGCTTCGGTTATCAAGATAAATATTCTTCAAAACGAGACACTTATTTACAAGAATAAAGCGCATGAATATCTAATATCAGTTTATTTCAAATTTCACGTAAGAAATATATTGTATTACAAGTAACATTAAGAGAGAGTTAAAGGTTACAGAGATACCTTAATTCCTTATCAGATTGCTTGAAGAGTCAGGTTTATGGATGCTACCAGAGACTGTGGTTGTGGTGGTGGGTGGGAGGTCGACAGTGAAGGAAGTGCTCCTCCACCACAGTCTCCGCAACACTGTCAATGCTCTCTACCTCGCCCTCCATGACTTCTATTTTCAGCTACCACCTCTCCATCAATACAAACGGCTTATGAAGGTTCTTACTCAAGAAAGTAAGTAGACGTCCATATCTCTTTTTTTAAGTTTCAGAAAGGAAAATTTATAGGTATAACATTAATTCTGAAGACAAATAATGAGGCAGATGAAGAGCTAAAGTTTGGATTTAATAAGAACATAAGAACGGAGGAACACTGCAGAAGGCTTACTAGCCCACAAAGGCAAGGCCTTATCTGAACCATCCATTATCACTTGTATTTAACAACCTTTTCTCCAGACTACCCAAGAACTTGCTTCAGTACGTCAGGTACTAATCAAACCCACCCCTTTTCACTCGTATATTTGTCCAGTCTCTTTTAAAAGTACCCAAGTTCTTAGTCTCTATTAAAATACTCGGCAGATTGTTCCACACATCGACAACTTTGTTTGAAAATCAGTACTTACCTACGTACTTTCAAAATCTAATTTTATCTATTTTAAAACCATTGTTTCTAGTTCATACTTAAACCATCATACTAACTTCAATGATATCGCCTCTCATTCTACATTTATTCAGTATAAAGAAAAAACATTGAATAGAAATGACCCGAAATGGATGAATAATAGGCTCAATCATCTTTGAGGGCAGAAAAACAAATTTAAAGACGCATCAGAAGAGGTGAGGGTCATCTTATGAATCAATATTCTTTCGTTAAGAGGGAGGTTAAAAAGGGGATATGAAAAGCTAAACGGGACTATGAAATTAAAGTTGCTAGGGATTCAAAAACTAACCCAAAAAAAATTTCAGGTATTTAGAAAAAAGTTAAGAGAAAAGATAGGTCCCCTTTAAAATAACTCTGGGCATTTTACTGAAAAGGTGAATGAAATGTGCTTGATTTCTAATAATTATTTCTCTCTGTTTTCATACAGGAAGACACTAACAATATCCCAGTAATTAATTTTTTTAGTGAGGCTGAAGAAAATAAATATTGTAATATCTCAGTCACTAGGGATATGGTTATCAAACATGTAGACTGATTAACGCAAAATAAATTCCCTGGCCCTAATGAACCTTTTTTCAAGGGCTCTTAAGTAACTTTGTTAACCATTAACTAACATTTTTAATATATCTCTTCAAAGAGGTGTAGAGTATGATATGTGAAAGATTGCCAATGTAATTCCTATTTTTAAAACATGGGAAAAGCCGTTACCGTCAAATTATCGCCTGACCTCAATTGTAGGCAAATTACTAGTCAATTATTGTTGATATTATAAGAAGTCATCTTGATATGCATAATCTGATTAATAATACTCAGCATGGAATCACGAAGGGCCGTTCCTGAGGCTGCTGGTCACGATAAAGAATTCAGTATTATTTATTTGGATTTTAGTAAAGCTTTTGATAGAACACCAAAGGCTGTTAAAGAAAGTGGCAGCTCATGGTATTGGGAAAACGTGCTGTCATTGATCGAGTCATGGTTCACCAACAGGAAACAGAGAGTGTGCATTGATGGTGCAAAATCTGAGTGGGGCTCTGTAACAAGTGGCGTTCCACAGGGATCAGTTTTAGGCCCAATGTTGTTTATAATATACATTAAAGACCTTGACGAGGGAATAACTAGTGACATGAGCTAATTCGCTGATGACACGAAGATAGGTAGGATAATTGATTCAGAGGAAGATGTTACTGAACTTCAGTAGGAATTAGACAAACATAACATAACATAACACAAGGCACAGATCACTATTCGATGTTCCCCAGTCCACCTCACACTATGCAAAAATGCAATGCACATTAAAGGCCCAAAAATTTGGAATTTATTACCTATGATTACCAAAGAAACCCGGTCTGTACATCAATTCAAAACTCTGCTAAAAAAACATCTACTCGCCCAAAACTAAATACCCACTACTTTACATTACCTACAAAGTTATTAAATAACTTTACACTGCCTCAAAATAACATTATTCACTGTGTTACTCCCCTAGCCTCAAAACTACTTACATAATTGCTCAAAGAAAAATAATTTATCAAACTCAATCTAGTACAAATGTTGAAACTTATACCTCATAATGTATAAACCTGTTATATCTCATAATGTATAAACTTGTTATAATTAATACAACCTAATACAAAGAAATCCATCTTCATGTACCCTTGTGTTCTTTATAACTCATCTAATGACCATATAAACTGTTATTGCAACACAAATTATTGATTTAATTTGTTTAATCTTAATTAAAAAATTTATTATGTAGATATATAAAACTGTAAATGATCCAAAATAATAAAACTATTGTTTCAAAAATGTCATGTTCAAACTATGTTCAAATTTCATAGGTTAAATACTCAACTATACTTATATTGTAAACTGTTTACTATAATTCTTACTATTTAGCCTCAAAACCCCTTACATAATTGTTCAAAGAAAAATAATTTATCAAACATAATCTAGTACAAATGTTGAAACTTATACCTCATAATGTATAAACCTGTTATAATTAATGCAACCTAATATAAAGAAATCCATCTTCATGTAGCCTTGTGCTCCTTGTAACTCATCTAATGACCATATAAACTGCTATTGCAACACAAATTATTGATTTAATTTGTTTAACCTGATTTAATAATTTTATTATGTATACATATAAAACTGTAAATGATCCAAAATTATAAAACTATTATGTTTCAAAAATGTCACGATCAAACTATGTTCAAATTTCATAGCTCAAATACTCAACTATACTTATATTGTAAACTGTTTACTATAATTCTTACCATTTAGTTTTAAGTTAATTTTAAGTCTGCCCACAATGCTCTGCATATTATGGGCTTTTGGCATGTACACCTCTTGTAATATCATAACCCATTGTAATTCTTCGTATTTTGTCACAATAAACTATTATTATTATTATTATTAAACTCAAGTCGTGGTCAGAAAAGTGGCAGATGCAAGTCCTGAAGCTCGGGAATGTTCATTACTCTAGCACTAATAAGCTAAATAATGTAGAACTTAGCCATACAGAATGTAAAAACGACTTAGGGGGTTGGGGTAAGCAGCAACCTGAAACCAAGACAGCGTATGTAAACGTACGTAATAAGACAAACATACTGGGATTTATATCAAGACGTGTAAGCGACAGAAGTCCAGAGGTTATACTATAGCTCTGGTTTAGAAAAAAAACACGTAAGCAAACACTAGGACATATTTCTCAGAAGACGTTTCCGACCTGGGACCTTGATCACTTCTAACAACTGAGATTAAAAAGACAGTATACATAGGCGGAAAGTGAGGTGTGTGTTATGAATGGTGACCGGAAGAATGCCACAGTGGGATGAGGACGGGTAGACAATGGGGTCATGTGACTTCTGTGTTGCTGGGTAGGTGGTCTTTTGACTGGTTGAGTATCATATTTGCTAATGTTTTAGAAATTTGAAGTTTCCAGTATTACGTTCTATGGTGTCGGTGACGGCGAGTAGCGAGGCTTCCAGATGAAGTTGGCGTCTAAGGTCTTGTTCGGTGAGGAGTTGTGCCTCATCCCAGTTCATCATATGTCCCCTGGAGTCCCTGTGGAGGACACAGGCGTACCTTAAGTCGTCTCTGTTGCTGGCATTTCGATGTTCGTTCAAGCGGACCGATAGATCTCTGCCTGTTTCCCTACATATTTCTTTGGACAGTATCCACAGGGGATGGTGTAGACGCTGCTGTGGAAGTTAGAGGTGTGGGGCTGCGTTTCGTAGTGAGGTCTTTGATAAATGATGTATTTATGGTGGAAAAATTTATGTTACTCTTAGAAAGTACCTGGTGAGTATTGTGGCAACATCACCGCATGGAAGCACGATGAACTGCTTAGAAGGCTGAGAAATGGTATGGTGATACCTTAGAGGGTTGTTCCATGCTGGATTTGTTGAGGATAGCTTGTGCCTTGAGTCTGCAATTCCGGATTAAGAAAGAGAGACACTGAAGACATGTAAACGCTTGAGTTATGTAGATACATTCTTCTTCAAGAAAACAAGGGCTGGGGATGGGAAGAACTCTCAAGAAGAAGCCAATAAGGACACCTCTTTTTGTCCCTGTGTCTTAGAGGTGTCCTTATTGGCTTCTTGAGAGCTCTTTGCATCTCCAGCCCTTGTTTTAGAAACGTTACTAGCAACGTCGCTGACAGGCAAAACGATGTAACAAGGAGACTTTCCTACTACTGCACTGGTGATAGTCGCACGTTTCCAGCAACCACAAATGACGTGAAGGGGAAAGTGAAGCGAACTGAATATGTATTTTATGTGCATTCTTCTTCTAGGAAATGCGGACTTTAAATTCAGTAATGTTTCAGCAAGAAACCTATAACTACCCTACTTTTAGTTATGGTGTTGAAGAAGAAAGGTAAATCGTTGTTGTAGGTTGGTTTACTGTAGACTTTAAAGAAAGTCTGTTTTCACCTGTGAGTAGGAGTACATCGAGAAATGGAAACTGGTTGTCCACCTCCTCCTCTAGTGTAAATTTAATTGTAGAGTGATGATGGTGTTGATGAGGTCACGTACTTCTAGACTTTTAGGTACAATGACCAAAATATTACCCACGTACCGCATCCATGTAACTGATCTAGGGATGGTATTCCGTCTGGATTGTAGGTCCTCCAGATATAAACTGGCCATTACTGCACTAAGGGGGTGAGCCCATGGCTAGCTCCGAGCAGTTGTTTATTTTTGTTGTCTTCAAATATAAAACAGTTAAAAGGAACACATAGTTATACGAGGCTCACAAAATTTAGGCAAGGAACATGTAACTCAGTATCGTCATTAACCCTGCAAAGTAGGTCAATGGCTTGATCAACTGGAACATTCGTGAATAAAGCAGTGACGTAGAAACCTGCAAGTTTCTTATCACTCATGGAGGTTACGCGGCTTTCTACCTGACATCTGACATTATATAAACTCGTTTTTTAGTTACCTCTGTAATAGGATTCAAGAAACCACTCGTGGTTAAACGTTGTCTATAATAAATGACCTGAACTGAGTATAAGTGTCTTTTCTACACTTACTATTGATATATAGGCCTGTAAAATAACTTTTTGGAGTCCTGTTCCTTATACTTCTTGATATAAATCCAAGTAAATTGTTATCTTTATTACACACACTTAGGAACTGTTGTCTTGCCTACAGATTTCTGCTGACCATGACTTTAAATTTTTCACATTCAGTTTCATTAAGCTCTACATCCCCTAGTTTATAACTATCAGGCTTATTTTCGTTCCCAAAGACTAAGACTTTACACCTGTCCACACTGAACTGCATCTGCCACTTATCAGATCATGACGTAAATTTGTCTAAATCCTGCTGATTGTCATTGGTGTTCCCGTCAGAATTGATTATTCCACCTATCACTCATGTTACTCGTTATTCTTCATTAATTTAATTTATGAACAACAATGGACCTAAAACGATCCTTGTGGAAATCAACTCGTTACTGTTCCCATTCAGACTTGACTCCATTAGTGCAAACTCTCGGCCCCCAATTGGTCAGCTATGTCTGAATGGGGACAAGTCAATGTGTTGAATATTCCCAAGTGTGTGTGAATGTTTGTTTGTGTGCATGTGTATGTGCTCACTTACCTATTTGTGGTTGCGGGGGTCGAGTCACAGCTCCTGTGTGTGTGCGAGTTTGTGTGTGTGTGTGTACTCACCTAGTTGTACTCACCTAGTTGTGGTTGCAGGGGTCGATTCATAGCTCCTGGCCCCGCCTCTTCACTGGCCGCTACTGGGTCACTCTCCCTGCGCCTTGAGTTTTATCATACCTCTTCTTAAAGCTATGAATGGATCCTGCCTCCACTACATCTCTTCCCAAACTATTCCACTTCCTGATCACTCTGTGACTGAAGAAATACTTCCTAACATTCCTGTGATTCATCTGAGTCTTTAACTTCCAACTGTGTCCCCTTGTTGCTGTGTCCCATCTCTGGAACATTCTGTCTCTGTCCACCTTGTCAATTCCTCTCAGTATTTTATATGTCGTTATCATGTGTCCCCTATCTCTCCTGTCCTCCAGTGTCGTCATGTCGATTTCCCTTAACCTCTCCACGTAGGACAAACCCCTTAGCTTAGGACTAGTCTTGTTGAAAACCTTTGCACTTTAGTTTCTTTACGTGCTTGGCTAGAAGTGGGTTCCAAACTGGTGCTGCATACTCCAATATGGGCCTAACGTACACAGTGTACAGGGTCCTAAACGATTCCTTATTAAGATGTCGGAATGCTGTTCTTAGGTTTGCTAGGTGCCCATATGGTGCAGCAGTTATTTGCTTGATGTGCACCTCAGGAGGTGTGCCTAGTGTTATACTCACCCCAAGATCTTTTTCTTTGAGTGAGGTTTGTAGTCTCTGGCCCCCTAGACTGTACTCCGGCTGCGATCTTATTTGCCCTTCCTTAATCTTCATGACTTTGCACTTGGTGGGGTTGAACTCCAGGAGCCAATTGCTTAACCAGGCTTGCAGCCTGTCCATATCCATTTGCAGTACTGCCTGGTCCTCGTCCGACTGGGTGTGTGTGTGTGTGAGAGAGAGAACATAAGCATGTGTGTAGGTTTAGATTAAGAACCAGAGACTTTATTATGCAGGAGGAAAGAGAAGAGGAGTGCTGGTATACAGACGGTGTTTGTTCTGCAACAACGGTGAAGCTGACGTCCAACTTGTACACCTAGGGAACCTCCACTCATTTGATCTACTAACTGACAACCTATTTCCTGGTGAGTTTTCATCGTCTTTATTTATGACAAATACATTCAACGTCGTTTTGACTCGACATTTTTTCTGATTCTAAGATCAAATGTTTGTAAATATTTTCTGTCGTGTACTACATTGTTAAGCGTTCTAAAATATTTCTTGGCTGCCAATGCATGCAGGAGACTCCTGCTGGCCACGATCTTTCTCAGTATATACCTTCACTTGTTTGTGAGCTTTGCATTGGTAAAAAAATTCCCATGAGGTCAGAACATACTATAGGAGAAAGATGTCGCAGGAAACCACGCATGAGGCTTACTGGTGTGCCCGGTGCTAGGAAGAAAGAAACATGGCTACCTAGCTTTTTGAGATATCTGTGGCCTAATGGTCTAAGGTGTCATTCAGGAGTTATGCCACTCTCCACACGGGGGTTCGAATCCTGCTGACCATGATGTCTCTTTCTCTTTCTTTCTCCCTATATTTATATATGTCGTGCCGAATAGGCAAAACTGGTCAATTAGCAAGAACTCATTTAAAATTAAGTCCTTTTTAAAATTTTCTCTTATACGTTTAGAGATTATTTTTTTTATTTATACTAACGTAAAAATTAATAATTTTGTACCAAAAGAACCTTAGAAAACTTTCCTAACTTTATTATAACAAGTGTAATTTAATTAAGCCTAATCCAGCTAAATATATCTTAGATAAGTTTTCAATAATTTAATAATAAAAAAACACAATGAAATATGTATTATTTCGTTAGTTTCAGAATGATTTTGGCAAAATTATTACATACACAAATTTTAGCTTGCCCTATTCGGTAAGAAGAGCGTTGCTATTTAAGCCAAAATCGCAAGATTTTTCTATTTGGCACGACTTATATATATATATATATATATATATATATATATATATATATATATATATATATATATATATATATATATATATATATATATATATATGTGTGTGTGTCGTGCCGATTAGGTAAAACTTGCGATTTTGTCTTAAATAGCAACGCTCACCTTGCCATATAAGACAAGTGAAAGTTTGTGTATGCAATAATTTCACCAAAATCTTTCTGAACATAACGAAAAAATATATTTCATTGTGTTTGTTTATTATTAAATTAATGTTAACGTATCTAAAATATACTTAGTTGGGTTAGGCTAAATTAAATTGCGCTTGTTATAATAAGGTTAGGTAGATTTTCAAAGTTTCTCTTGGTACAAAATTATTAATCCTTACATTAACATAAATGAAAAAAATATATCTTTAAACGTATAAGAGAAAATTTTAGAAAGGACTTAATTTTAGATGAGTTCTTGCTAATTGACCAGTTTTACCTAATCGGCACGACATATATAATATATATATATATATATATATATATATATATATATATATATATATATATATATATATATATATATATATATATATATATATATATATATATATATATATATATATATATATGCAATTCTTATATACGTAACTATCTATGCATTTTTGTCTGTAATGTTTTAAATAAAATAAAACATTCAGATGCGGCAGACTAAACAGACAACAAGGAAGGGAAGGGGGGTGGCCTGAATGTCACAGTCGCTCATTTGCTCAGAACTACTAAACACCTCAAATGATGTAGTTGAAATTTTGGCGGTAAAGATTGAAAACCAAAACCTTGTCATTGTGGTGGTATACAAGCCTCCAGACGCAACTTCCCAGCAATTCCAGGAGCAGCTTTTGAAACTTGACCACTGTCTGGAAAATCTCCCAACTCCTGCCCCAAACATTGTACTACAAAGAAATTTCAACTTGACACCTAAAATGGAGGAGTATAGCAAACAATGCTTTAGCAGAGATCACTCCAGGAGGCAGCGCAGATGAAAATTCACACACACACGAACTATTAAATCTCTGCACCAAATTCACCTTAATTCAGCAAATATTAGAGCCTACAAGGCTAGAAAATAAGCTGGACCTCATCTTCACTAACAACGACGATCCGATACGGAATATAACCGTATCAAAGACAATACACTCAGATCACTTCATAATAGAGGTACAGACATGTATGCACGGGGCTCCGGACCAGCAGGAAGGTCTCTTCACAAAATTCAATTTTAATAACAAAATCATACAATGGGATCAAGTCAACCGTGTCCTAAATGAAACATGCTGGGAAGATATCCTAAACAAGACGCATCCGAACAGTTGCATAGAAAAAATGAACTCTGTGGTTCTTGAGATCTGCTCAAGACATTCCATTAAGAAAAACAAAGAGATAATGTAAATTAGAAAGAGAGAGATGCTCTGTATACAGACGAAGGCGAAGAGTCACAGAGCTGATGAGAGGGGCCAATATATCTGAAATACGTAGAGAGGCACTGGTCAATGAAATTGCAAATTTTTTATTTATTAACACATCGGCCGATTCCCACCAAGGCAGGGTGGCCCGAAAAAGAAAAACTTTCATCATCATTCACTCCATCACTGTCTTGCCAGAGGGGTGCTTTACACTACAGTTATAAAACTGCAACATTAACACCCCTCCTTCAGAGTGCAGACACTGTACTTCCCATCTCCAGGACTCAAGTCCGGCCTGCCTGTTTCCCTGAATCCCTTCATAAATGTTACTTTGCTCACACTCCAACAGCACGTCAAGTATTAAAAACCATTTGTCTCCATTCACTCCTATCAAATACGCTCACACATGCTTGCTGGAAGTCCAAGCCCCTTGCACACAAAACTTCCTTTACCCCCTCCCTCCAACCTTTCCTAGGACGACCCCTACCCCGCCTTCCCTCCACTACAGATTTATACACTCTCGAAGTTATTCTGTCTCGTTCCATTCTCTCTACATATCCGAACCACCTCAACAACCCCTCCTCAGCCCTCTGGATAATAGTTTTGGTAATCCCGCACCTCCTCCTAATTTCCAAACTCCGAATTCTATGCATTATATTCACACCACACATTGACCTCAGACATGAGGTCATGAAGGAATCTTACAGGAGACATGAATCACAGGAATAAGTAAAAGCCATAAAGGAAATTGAAAAAAAAAATACTTCTTCTCTTATGCCAAATCTAAGGAAGGAACATACAGTATTGGGCCTCTGCTTAGGTGGGATGGGACATACACAGATGACAGCCAAGAAATGAGTGAGATATTAAAGTCCCAATACGACTCTGTGTTCAGCGAGCCGCTGTCCAGACTAAGGGTCGAAAATCCACATGAATTCTTTAATAACGAAACACAAAATTTGGTCATCCCAAAATTCTTGGATATTATTCTAAGTCCACAAGACTTTCAAAAGGCAATAAATGACATGCATATGCACTCTGTTCAAGGCCCAGACTCATGGAACTCCGTGTTGATCAAGAATTGCAAGAAGCCCCTATCGCGTGCCTTCAGCATTCTATGGAGAGGGAGCATGGACACAGGGGTCATCCCACACACACTAAAAACAACAGACATAGCCCCACTCCACAAGGGTGGCAGTAAAGCAATTGTAAAGAATTACAGACCGATAACACTAACATCCCATATCATAAAAATCTTTGAGAGGGTTCTAAGAAGCAAGATCGCCAACCACCTAAATACACAACCCAGGGCAACACGGGTTTAGAGCAGGTCGCTCCTGCCTGTCACAGCTCCTGGGCCACTAAGACAGGGTCCTGGATGCTGTTGAGGATAAACAAAATACAGATGTACTATACACAGACTTTGCAAAAGCTTTCGACAAGTGTGACCATGGCGTAATAGCGCACAAAATGCATGTTATGTAAATGCTTTTGATGTAAAGAAACAAATTTAAAGAATAATGTTTATTTCAGGGAAATATGAGTAAAGATTTTAAGTGTGTTAATTTCAGGATAATGAAATGAAAAGTATAATGATTTTTTGATGGTTGATTCGAAATGAAATGAAATGAAAGGGAAATGCTTTATTGTAGGGTAATGGAATGAAAGGTAATGGTTTTTCAGGTTAATGAAATGAAATTAGATGTTTTATTTTCATAGTAGTGGAAATGTGAACTGGTTTTTTCATGGTAGTGAAAATGTGATTTTTTTTTCAGGGTAGAGAAATGAATGTGTAATGATTTTCTGGGTAATAAAAATAAAAAGTGTAATGAAATGTAGATTATCCCTTACAAATTTAAAAATGTATTAACTTAGTCTAAAAATGACGATGACGAATAGGCAAAACTCACCTGTGCAGCTTATATGTCACGATATATACCAATATATGTAAAGTGATGGCGTAAATTCATTTATGTGTATTTAAACAGAATCTTCATAATTCATTGATTCTTCAGAAATTGGTCAAAATTAAAATGTCTTTATTTTTTATATTTCTCCAGACCAGTTTTGCAATTTTAATGGCCACTTGTTGAGAGTTTCATCAAATAGATTCTTCCCATACTCTGACTACACGTCTCAAACTGGTGAACAAGATTCCCTCATCACTCTCAGAGACTGTATGGATAGCAGACTGCTCTCTGTTTTCTCCTCAGCATATAACTTCAGGTAGGAACTTTTCAACACCTTTGCGTCTTCACTTAGGATGATGCAAGAAAGTGGAATAAATTTAACCGTTATTTATTCAGTCACTTTCATGTCTGAAGCGTTCTGACATTACAGTTCAGATGACCTATGAGCTGAATTATCCCCTACCTTTCGTCAGAGTG
>WNWK01032547.1:0-21821 GCA_009830355.1 Cherax destructor
AAAAAAAACTTTCATCATCATTCACTCCATCACTGTCTTGCCAGAGGGGTGCTTTACACTACAGTTATAAAACTGCAACATTAACACCCCTCCTTCAGAGTGCAGACACTGTACTTCCCATCTCCAGGACTCAAGTCCGGCCTGCCGGTTTCACTGAATCCCTTCATAAATGTTACTTTGCTCACACTCCAACAGCACGTCAAGTATTAAAAACCATTTGTCTCCATTCACTCCTATCAAATACGCTCACGTATGCCTGGTGGAAATCCAAGCCCCTCGCACACTAAACCTCTTTTACCTCCTCCCTCCAACCTTTCCTAGGCCGACCCCTACCCCGCCTTCCCTCCACTACAGATTTATACACTCCATATTGTTCCATCTTCTCTACATGTCCGAACCATATCAACAACTCCTCCTCAGCCTTCTGGATAATAGTTTTGGTAATCTCGCACCTCCTCCTAATTTCTAAACTCCGAATTCTCTGCATTATATTCACACCACACATTGACCTTAGACATGACATCTCCCCTGCCTCCAGCCTTCTCCTCGTTGCGACATTCATCACCCATGCTTCACACCCATATAAGAGTTGGTATAACTATACTCTCATACATTCCCCTCTTTACTTCCATGGACAACGTTCTTTGTCTCCACAGACTCCGAAGTGCACCACTCACCCTTTTCCCCTCATCAATTCTATGATTCACCTCATCCTTCATAGACCCATCTGCTGACATGTCCACTCCCAAATATCTGAATACATTCACCTCCTCCATACTCTCTCCCTCCAATCTGATATCCAATCTTTCGTCACTTAATCTTTTTGTTATCCTCATCACCTTACTCTTTCCTATACGTACAGTGGACCCCCGAGTTACGAACACCCCGGAAATCATACAATTATGTAAATATAATATTTTAAGTGCTTTTGTAAGTGTATTTTTGGGGGTCTGAAATGGACTAACCTACTTGACATTAATTCTTAAGGGAGTAAATTCGTTCGGTAATGGCACTTCAGCAAGCTTCTGGAATGAATTTTGTTCGTTACTCAGGGGTCCACTGTATTCACTTTCAATTTTCCTCTTTTACATACCCAACCAAATTCATCCACCAACTTCTGCAAATTCTCTTCAGAATCTCCCAAAAGGACAGTGTCATCAGCAAAAAGCAACTGTGACAACTCCCACTTTGTATTTGATTCTTTGACTTTTAACCCCACACCTCTTGCCAAGACCCTCGCATTCACTTCTCTTACAACCCCATCTATAAATATATTGAACAACTACGGTGACATCACACATGCTTGTCTAAGGCCTACTTTTACTGGGAAATAATCTCCCTCTCTCCTACACACTCTAACCTGAGCCTCAGTATCCTCATAAAAGCTCCACACTGCTTTCAGTAACCTACCTCCTATTCCATACACCTGCAACATCTGCCACATTGTCCCCTATCCACCCTATCATACGCCTTTTCCAAATCCATAAATGCCACGAAAACTTCTTTACCCTTATCTAAATACTGTTCACCTATATGTTTCACTGTAAACACTTTGTCTACACACCCCATACCTTTCCTAAAGCCCCCTTGTTCATCTGCTATCCTGCTCTCCATCTTATTCTTAATTCTTTCAATGATAACTCTACCATACACTTTACCTGGTATACTCAACAGACTTATTCCCCTATAATTTTTGCACTCTCTTTTGTCCCCTTTGCCTTTATACAAAGGAACAATACTCGCTCTCTGCCAGTCCCTAGGCACCCTACCATCTTTCATACATTTATTAAATAATAGCACCAACCACTCCAAAACTATATCCCCGCCTGCTTTTAACATTTCTATCTTTATCCCATCAATCCCAGCTACCTTACCCCCTTTCATTCTACCCACTGCCTCACGAACTTCTCCCACACTCACAACTGGCTCTTCCACACTCCTACAAGATGTTATTCCTCTTTGCCCTATACACGAAATCACAGCTTCCCTGTCTTCATCAACATTTAACAACTCCTCAAAATATTCCCTCCATCTTCCCGATACCTCTAACTCTCCATTTAATAACTCTCCTCTCCTATTTTTAACTGTCAAATCCATTTGTTCCCTAGGCTTAATCAACCTATTAATCTCACTCCAAAACTTTTTCTTATTTTCAACAAAATTTGTTGATAACATCTCACCCACTCTCATTTGCTCTCTTTTTACATTACTTCACCACTCACTTAACCTCTCTTTTTCTCTCCATATACTCTTCCCTCCTTGCATCACTTCTACTTTGTAAAAACCTCTCATATGGTAACTTTTTCTCCCTTACTACTCTCTTTACATCATCATTCCACCAATTGCTCTTCTGCCCTCCCACACCAAACCTGTAATCACAAGCTTCTGCTGAACACTCTAACACTACATTCTTTAACCTACCCCATACATCTTCGACCCCATCGCCTACACTCTCACTAGCCCATCTATCCTCCAATAGTTGTTTATATCTGACCCTAACTGCCTCCTCTTTTAGTTTATAAACCTTCACTTCTCTCTTACTTACAGCTTCTATTTTCCTTGTATCCCATCTACCTTTTACTCCTACTGTAGCTACAACTAAAAAGTGATCTATGTGTGGCCCCTCTATAAACATGTACAGTGGACCTCCGAGTTTCGTAAACCCCGGAAATCATACAATTATGTAAGTATAATATTTTAAGTGCTTGTGGAAGTGTATTTTTGGGGGTCTGAAATAGACTAACCTACGTGACATTTTTCCTTAAGGGAGTAAATTCGTTCGGTAATGGCGCTTGAGCAGACTTCAGTAGTGAAGTTTTTACGAAACTCGGGGGTCCACTGTACATCCTGAAGTCTACTTAACAGTCTTTTATCTACCAATACGTAGTCCAACAAACTATACTGTCATTACGCCCTACATCATATCTATATACATTATTGTTACGATCAGGGCTTCTTCTATGAGCCTGTTTTGGCCCCCTCGTAACAACATGTCGACTCAGGCTCTATTCTAATTGTTCTTTAGAAAATAGCCACCTTTTATTTATAATGGGATTATTAGATTGATCCAACTTAGTAAAAGTCATGCCCTTTAATACATACATAAATACTTAGAGTATGTTACAAAGTTCTCTTTCAGTGTAAAACAAAGATACACTATAAAAATGTAAAAATGTAGCAACAGATATAGTCTCAATAACGACACAGGTATATTAGATATCAGTCGAGACTAAGTAATATTACTTGAGTTGGGAATTTGTATTAAGGCTGAGAGCCTGGATCAACTCATGAGAGAGTATATGATCATCAAGAGAGAGCGAATCTACTCCCAACCTGGAGAGGGTGTGTGAACCTACTGCCAATACCACGGTGTGGTAAGCTCAAGTTAGGTCGGTCACGTGACAGAGGGGGGGAAGGCCGGCTGGTACGTAAACAAGTAACCGGGAGTATGACTAGTGGTCTCCCACTACATGACCAGCACAGTAAAACTTTAACATTGTAAAACAAAATTACAATGTAACAACCTACCTAAAACATAGCTAAATCGAATAATAGTATAAAGTAAGACATTTTCGTTTTAGCTAATAACGGAAATATCTCCAATATACTATTATGATAAAAATACACACAATATAAAATACTGGTCAAGGGTATACCCGTAACACCTCCCCCTCACGACCACAGGTCGCACCAAACATAATATCAGAAGCCAAAAACCTCCTACATATAGTAAAATTACTGGAATATGAATACAATAATGATAAAGTTTTTAGAACCTTCTTACTTGATGTCCAAATTTATCTCACATTACAGGAGATACTCTTATTTAACATATAAACAACAAAGTACTACTGCATCTCCATCTTTGACAACTATTTCTTCTCCGTACAAGGGCAGTGTAGTTAACAGTGCTGGGACTCCATACAACGCCAGGTTAATGTTGTGATGGTACAGGCATCGCCGATATAGCAGCCAGGCATAACTTGCTTTTGTACTTGGAGAATCATGGAAGGCAGCAGTAAAGGGGTGATAATCTTATCCTAGCAGCTGGAGTGGCTTTAAGGTGTATATAACTGAAGAGTGGTCATGACACTCCACCTTAGCTCAACACTCCGCATCATCAGTTTAGCTAACACGTAACCTCATAACTGTTGAAATACAAAAAACACATTAAACATGAGAATACGTACAGTGGTACCTCGGTTTACGATTTTAATCCGTCAGAGAGGGCATATTTTAAGGCGAAACAATCGTAAAACGAATCAATTTTCCCCATAAGAAATAATGGAAATAAATTTAATCCGTCCAAGACTTCCAAAAGTAGTTAAATAAAATATTTTTTAGAACTTTTGGACATTAAATAATACACAATTTAATAAAGAATACATAAATACATGCAAATATTGTACAATAACATGTCACTTACATTTATTGAAGAGTTGTTGATGTGTGGAGGACGGGAGGAGGGGAGAAGGTGGAGTAGTATGCTAGTGTTTGGAAGGGGAATCCCCTTCCATTAACACTGCAGGTGGTAAGTTCTTTTCTGGGGTTACTTCCTTTTCTTTGAATGCCACTAGGACCAGCTTGAGAGTCACTAGACCTCTTTCTAACAACAAATTTGTCCAGGAGATCTGTGTCTGGCGATTCTTTAACACATCCCTGAAATGACACACCACTGTGTCATTGTACAGGTTGCCAGCACGGCCTGCAACAGCATGGTTAGGTGATATTCATCCATAAATGCTTGCACATCACTCCATTTGGCACAGATCTCCCTAATCCTTGAAGAAGGCACATTCTTCCATTTTTGTTCCACCTCCACTTCCTCCTCTGAACCATTGTCCTGACCTCTGCTCTCTTGTTCCAGTTGCTGTTGAAGCTCTTGCAGATCTTCAGTGGTTAGCTCTTCCTTGTGCTCCTCCACCAACTGTTCCACATCGTCACCACTCACCTCTAACCCCAAAGACTTGCCCAATTCCACAATTTCTTCCAAAACAGGCTCAGGCTCAGGCTCAGGGTTCTGAGGCTCAGCCCCAAAACCTTCAAAATCCCTCCCTAGGACACAGTCTGGCCACAATTTTCTCCAGGCAGAGTTCAAAGTCCTGGTAGTCACTCCCTCCCAAGCCTTACCTATAAGGTGTACACAATGCAGCATATGGAAATGGTTTTTCCAAAATTCTCTTAGGGTTATGTTCATGTCTGTGGTCACATCAAAGCACTTTTGAAACATTGCTTTGGTATAGAGTTTTAAAGTTGGAAATGACCTGCTGGTCCATGGGCTGGAGGAGAGGAGTGGTATTAGGGGCAAGAACTTCACTTTGATGAATTTAAACTCCTCCACAATTTTCTCTACCAAGTTTGGAGGATGACAAGGAGCATTGTCCATTATCAGGAGGCACTTAAGTGGCAAATTATTGTCCAATAGATATTTCTTCACACTGGGGCCAAACACTTCATTGAACCAATCTAAGAAAATGTCCTTTGTGACCCAAGCCTTTTGTTAGACTTCCACATCACACACAAGTTAGACTTGCTGACACCGCATCTGCCAAACACTCGGGATTTTCAAAAGATACACTAGTAAAGGCTTCACTTTGCAATCACCACTTGCATTGGCACAAAGCATCAACGTTAGCCTGTCTTTCATAGGCTTATGTCCTGGCTGTGCCTTTTCCTCCTGAGTAATGTAGGTCCTGTTGGGCATTTTCTTCCAAAACAGGCCTGTTTCATCACAATTAAACACTTGTTGGGGGAGGAATTGTTCAGCCTCTAGGTACTCCTGGAATTCAGGAACATATTTTTCAGCCGCACTTTTGTCAGAACTGGCTCCCTCACCATGCCTCACAACACTATGTATGCCACTTCGATTCTTAAATTTGTAAAACCAGCCTCTGCTGGCTTTAAATTCGCTCACTTCAGCACTCGTTGCAGGCATTTTCTTAAGGAGATCATCATGCAACTGCCTTGCTTTTTCACATATTATTCCCTCCGAAACAGTATCTCCTGCTAACTGTTTCTCGTTGATCCACACCAACAACAACCTTTCCACATTTTCCACCACTTGTGGTCTCTGTTTTGTGATCACAGATGCACCTTTTGCAACAACAGCTTCCTTGATTTTACTTGAATATTTCTTATCCACAATGGTAGCGATGGTAGAATAGGGTTTACCATACAGCCTGGCTAGCTCACTGATACGCACTCCACTTTCATATTTTTCTATTATCTCCTTCTTCACTTCTATCGACATATATTTCTGTTCCTCTTTGCCACAGGCTTAGCACTAGGATCTTTCCTTGGACCCATGGTAGCTTATTTAGCAGTTGCAAGCACTAAAAACAGCAGTGGAATAATGACAATATACTGGTATGAATGCGTGGGTGTGGGTGGGTGGTCGCTCTCGCTTGTAAACAATAGCACTGACGCTCCCTGGAGTGCGCGCTCAGCTGGGCGCCAAGCGGACAGGTCCGGTACGAATGTCGGTAAACGAAGCAAACATCGTA
The DNA here is from genome assembly GCA_009830355.1 of Cherax destructor. Lineage (NCBI taxonomy): Eukaryota > Metazoa > Arthropoda > Malacostraca > Decapoda > Parastacidae > Cherax > Cherax destructor. Next base: position 6,504 of record WNWK01032547.1, read on the forward strand.
AACCACAAACAAATTTCTTACGTTATAAATATCGGTTACCGAAAATAACGTAAGGTGATAACATCGTAAACCGGGGTTCCACTGTATATAGATAAATAAATGGACTAATAAGAAGTTACTCTATGGAACTAACCATCAAGTACTTTGGTAACTTTACTTTTAAATTCTCAATTAAAATCAAGGACGCAACAAAGCGTCAGCTTATGATATAAGTTGAACGTATAGACAAAAAACATGGTTTGTGTGTAGGAAGGGGGGTCACTCGACCGCTCAGGTCGGATGGACATCAACTCGATTTCAACAAAGTAAAGTACAAACTTAAAGACCACACAAGAGCAGTCACCAACAGACAAGCTCTTGGACCTCGACCATGAGGAAACGTTTACTGACAGACAACACAACACTACGAGGGAGGTGCACTTGTAGCACCAGTACCTGTCCATATACCAAGTGGAAGAAAACTAACCAGAATCTGAGTGAAGACTGGACCTCCACCAGCTCTACGAGAAGGAGCGGGATTCCTTCTGTAACTATCATGAACAGGTCAAACAATTACCTGCAAGGCGAGACAACGAAGGAACCGACCAGCATGTTTCCACTCAGCTCACTTTCATAGAAATCAAACGATTGTTAAGTACATCTCTAGTAGCCCCCTGCAGAGCTAGTGCAATTTTGAGCACCTGGAGGAATAAGTGAGTCTTATATTAACCTACATTAGACAAAAGTACTGCCTTGACAGATATACTAGTCAAGGATGCATCATCATCTCCAACCTAGTCAAGTTTGGTGACCGGCTTAGACAATAAGCCTCAACATCATGGAAAATTTTGAACAATGGTAGAACGTTGAAACACTGACAACGGACCGCTATCCACCACATCTTGTTAAACTCACAGTGCAGAAACGGCAGAAGCTCTTAAGCGTCAGACTCAGGATTACCATAGCTGAGTCTTGCTAGCATCATAGACGAATAATGTCGCCCAGTCAACACCAGCATTTTCCTCTAGAGCACCGAAGTAGTGAGTGGGTCCGGTAGTGGGAGCTCACCACACTGCTCCGAGATCAGAAAAGTAAAGAGGTTGTGACACCTCAGACATTACCTCTTGAAATTCTTTCCAATAATAATTTTCTAAATAGCAACCGTTTGCTAAAACACTAAAAGTTGACACCAGCAGATACATGATGAACATATAAATAACATTCACAGTCAAAATGCTTTATCAGTGAAGACTGAAGTCGGTGAGAAAGTCAGCTTGACACAGTAGATACACCATGAACATATAATTAACACATGTTCAATCAAAACACTATCTCGGTGAAAACTGAAGTCGGAGAGAAACAGTCAGGGTGATTTGAACAGTTGACTAACCATCAACTGCCGAAGCTTTTTATACAAACGGGCCACAAACTGAGCCAGACACTGTTGAACAGTGGCGTACGTGGCAACCAAGAACACGGCGCCAAAACAGCGATGAATACAGACGAGGGTGATGAAATACTAACAGAAGACGAGTCCAGGTGGGAAGGGGGCCAGCGTAGCCTTGCACACATACGCGCCTCACCTTCATATCTTCAATATTCTGAAACCTTTTACTCACATGCAGCATACAGCCATTTTCTACTCAAGAGACACTCACAGTTTACCAATCTGGCGGAATTACCAGCAGACCTCTGCTCAGGGACTAGTTTGTCAGGCTAGTATGTCAGAAGGGCGCTGACTTGTACTCATGACACTGCTCCACCAGTGTCATCCGCACCAGACTTACAAGGCAGAACCGTCAACCAAGTTCTGCTCCAATACTCACCAGTTTAGTGGAAAAATAAGCAGACGTCTGCTCAGGGACTAGCTTATTAAACAGGGGCTAGTGTGTCAAAAGTATACCAACTTTTGCTCAGGGACTAGCTTGTAATATAGAGGCTAGTGTGTCAGAAGTATATGCTGACTCCTGCTCAGGGACTAACTTGTACTATAGAGGCTAGTGTGTCAGAAGTGTACCAAATTCTGCTCAGGGACTAGCTTGTAGCATAGAGGCTAGTGTGTCAGGAGGCGAAGGCAGGTTCCTGCTCAGGGACTAGTTTGTACTATAGAGGCTAGTGTGTCAGAAGTATACCAACTTCTGCTCAGGGACTAGCTTGTAGCATAGAGACTAGTGTGTCAGGAAGCGAAGGCAGGTTCCTGCTCAGGGACTAGTTTGTACTATAGAGGCTAGTGTGTCAGAAGTATACCGACTTCTGCTCAGGGACTAGCTTGTAGCATAGAGACTAGTGTGTCAGGAAGCATGCAGAAAACACTAATGCTGGGAGTGAAACCTATACTCAGGCATCACGAACAACGACGTCGTGAAGTAAATACGAAGAGCATCTGACTCTTCCTGAAGTGTCGGTCGCGTCTCTACATTCATGTCAGTCTACTGGACATGAACACCTCCAAAATGACTTCTTCCAGGCGACGAAGGAGTTCCAAACGAGATACTCAGAAGAAATGCAGCAGCACGAGACAATATGGCGAGAAAAACGTAGTTTTCAAAGCATGTCTAAGGTTCAGACGAGCCGCTTCTCTAAGCGTCCTCATAACTGAGTCACAACACCAGTTGCTGAAGCAACGATTCAGACAATAACAGACAGGAAAACAATCGCTGGCTCACACATGAGGAAAGCAATACGAGAAAACACATGTCGCTTGCCATAAGTTCCTCTGACAAGTCCGACTCAAACAGTGACTTCTCCGGCATAAACATCCTGTCAAGAGCACTGTTAATCTCTTCGTGACAGTTTGACATTCTTTACTACTTCCTTAGGGAAAATTCTTTTGAAGAATTCTATATAGTATCACCCGTGACTAACATGTCACTCGTGACATGTGTCACCCTGACCTCTCTCTCCAGAGGACCAGAGGTGATAATCTCATACCACACACTGTTTCCATAAAAGCTTGAACAAATATGAGTTTTGCTTCTCATATTAGCTTTTAAGTCTGCAATACAGACAATAAGAACAACAGCTCTACAAAGATTTCTATATGCAGAAATCGCACAGAGGCACCAGCATTAACAGCTAGAACAGTAGCTGAACCAACAATGCCAACAGCAAGGCTGCAGAACAGAATAATGAAGTCCACATTAATCTGCAGTGAACATTAAGGAACTTGAGAGTAGGTTCTGTTCCAAAATGTCATAACTAACTGTCATCCTTCCAATATACCAACTAGAATGATATGCTTTATCCCAGGACCGCAGTGACTCAAAAATGACAAGGTTCTTGGCCTTAATACTAAGGGCGAAAACAACACCAACCGTGCTAACTCCCGTCATGTGGATACTCAGGAAACTAGGTTACAGGTACTGCGAGGAATGTCCAACAACAGAGAGGGAGACAAATCAATCACCAGAGCTCCAACTGTAAAGGGAGACATCTACCAAGAACTCGCCAAATTCAATCCTTTCACTCTACCCAATAATGGTGTCGCCAATACCAAAAGCAAAAGGGAAAGAGACAGTTACTTATACCCTGTGGTTGCTTATCTTCAGGGTGAGAGGTAAGCGAGAGCCAAACATCAGTAGCCATCATTGTCGGGAGACAAACACAAGTTAGCAACTTCCCATTCTAGAAACTTCTCTGTACAGACTGTCAAAATATAAAGTTGAGACCTAGCTCCCCTATCTGATGGTTTAGAACTTCTGCATGAAGGTGTACTTGAGCCTCAGATAATCCTGACATTATAAAAATAAGTTTATAACAAGAATGATTATACTGCTTAAGAGAATTTAGATCATAACTCCTTTCCCTTGGATCAAACCTCCCGGACAGGCCCCCATTTGTTACGATCAGGGCTTCTTCTATGAGCCTGTTTTGGCCCCCTCGTAACAACATGTCGACTATGGCTCTATTCTAATTGTTCTTTAGAAAATAGCCACCTTTTATTTATAATGGGATTATTAGATTGATCCAACTTAGTAAAAGTCATGCCCTTTAATACATACATAAATACTTAGAGTATGTTACAAAGTTCTCTTTCAGTGTAAAACAAAGATACACTATAAAAATGTAAAAATGTAGCAACAGATATAGTCTCAATAACGACACAGGTATATTAGATATCAGTCGAGACTAAGTAATATTACTTGAGTTGGGAATTTGTATTAAGGCTGAGAGCCTGGATCAACTCATGAGAGAGTATATGATCATCAAGAGAGAGCGAATCTACTCCCAACCTGGAGAGGGTGTGTGAACCTACTGCCAATACCACGGTGTGGTAAGCTCAAGTTAGGTCGGTCACGTGACAGAGGGGGGGAAGGCCGGCTGGTACGTAAACAAGTAACCGGGAGTATGACTAGTGGTCTCCCACTACATGACCAGCACAGTAAAACTTTAACATTGTAAAACAAAATTACAATGTAACAACCTACCTAAAACATAGCTAAATCGAATAATAGTATAAAGTAAGACCTTTTCGTTTTAGCTAATAACGGAAATATCTCCAATATACTATTATGATAAAAATACACACAATATAAAATACTGGTCAAGGGTATACCCGTAACAATTATGACCTACCGAATGCATCACAACTACTCAAACCCATTTTATTTGCAGATGACACAACATATGTCTTCTCTCACCCAAATCCAGTTATAATGGCCAACACTGTTAATGCCGAATTACAGAAAATATCAACATGGATGACGACTAACAAGCTTACTCTCAATACTGACAAGACCTACTTCATACAGTTTGGAAGCAAAGCCACAAATGTTCCACTTAACATAACACTCAATGGTACACCCATCACAAGACTCACAGAGGGAAAATTCCTAGGAATCCACCTTGACAGTAGCCTTAAATTCCAAACACATATACAACAAATTTCCAAGAAAATCTCGAAGACAGTAGGCATATTATCAAAGATATGCTATTATGTACCTCAATCAGCTCTCCTTGCACTATATCATTCACTTATCTACCCGTATCTCACCTATGGAATCTGTGCATGGGGATCAACAACGTTAAATCCCTTAGACCACTCATAACACAACAAAAGGCCGCAGTCAGAATGATAACAGATTCCCACTCTAGACAGCATACTCCACCAATATTCAAAAGTCTCAAACTACTCACCGTAAAGAACATTCATACTTACTCTTGTGCCTACTACATATATAAAACTTTACACTCTAATATAAACCCTCTGCTCAAAATTCTCCTCACCAACTTTAATAGGACCCATGACCACAACACAAGACACAGATCACTTTTTGATATACCCAGTGTTCATATCAACCTATGTAAAAATTCTATGCACATAAAGGGCCCCAGAATCTGGAATTCATTACCAGTAAATATTAAGATAATCTTGTCTGAAAATCAATTTAAGACTCAACTCAAAACCACCTACTCACCCAAAACTAAATGATCATACTATAAACTACTTTGAAAAATGCTCATTATTACTTTCCTATACGATAATCTCAATTTTTAATAATATGTTACTATTATGTTACCCCTACTCATATTATAAGTTAATGTCAAAAATGCTCAATGTTATTTTCCTTAAGATAATCTCAATTCCATATTATCATTCAAGAATCTTAACACCTGTAACAATCTAATATCATTATATAATAATTTAAACAGTAAAATTTCATCATATTGTAATTTTGAAAATAATTTTTAACTAGAATAAACTCAATAAATTTCTCTAATATTAAGTACATAGTCTTTAAGGACTAGAATAAGCTGCCCCTAATGCCATGGCATGTCAGTGGCTCTCCTTGCACTCAATTTACATTGTAACTACCGATACCTATGTAATCTGCAATCTGCAATGAAATAAAATTTGTTTGTTTGTTTGTTTTGTATACTTATTTATCCTCTTTTTCTTAAAATATGTAGTATTACCTATAACTAAACCCCTTTCTATACAAAGTTCAATCAAAGGGCTCCCATTATCATTGAAGTTTACATCGAGATTTTGTAATTACAATACAGTGGACCCCGAGTAACGAACACCCGGAAATCGTACAATTATGTAAGTATAATATTGTAAGTGCTTGTGGAAGTGTATTTTTGGGGGTCTGAAATAGACTATCCTACGTGACATTATTCCTTAAGGGAGTAAATTCGTTCGGTAATGGCACTTGAGCATGCTTCTGGAATGAAGTTTTTTTGTTACTCGGGGGGGGGGGTCCACTGTATATAGAATTGAAGTGCAAAGAGACTATCATGCCATGGCATTATGGGTAGACTTAATCAAGACTTAGACTACCTAATACTAGAGAAATTTATAATTTTGTTATATTTAAACATATCTTATGTTTATAGCAGATAAGTTTACTCAAATTACAATCTGAGGATATTACATTTTGACAAAGTGTTTTGTAAGATGGTTATATCAATATTATGGGTAAATAACACTGAGCATTGTTGAAAGTAGTATACAGTATGAGTGTTTAGTTTAGGGTGAGTAGGTGGTTTCTGAGAAGAGTCTCAAATTGATGTTCAGGCCAGGTTGTTTTAATATTTTCTGATAATGAATTCAAGGTAAGTGTCATGGTTTTATTGTTTTATTCTTCAGGTCTCATTGTTTTCTGTGTAATTAAATGTATATTTAATGTACAAAAGTGTATTTTATTTTAATACTTTTGGGTGTCTAGAACGGATTAATTGAATTTTCATTATTTCTTATTTCTTATTTCCGGGGTACACTGTACGTACATACAGTGGACTCTCGTTTTTCGTTGAAAATTCTTTCCAGAATGCTGTTTGAGTGCCGTTACCAAACGAATTTGTTCCCATAAGGACAAATGTAAATTAGATTACAGTGGTACCCCGACTTACGATGGTCCCCAAACACACCCTTTTATGTAAGTTTATTTTTTTAAATTCTTTTGTAAGTGTAATTTTGGGGGTCTAAACAGACTAGTCTATTTTACATCATTTCTTAAGGAGATAAATTCGTTTGGTAATGGCACTTGAACAGCATTCTGGAATGAAAAAATATCGTAAGTCGGGGTACCACTGTAGTTATTTCAGACCCCCAAAAATACACTTACAAAAGCACTTACAAAAATAAACTTACATAATTGTTCAAGTTTGGAGGTGAACGAAAACCGAGGGTCCAATGTACTAGTGTCTATCACTAAGATAAGATTTTGGGAAATTGAGGGAGTGTCCTCTGACCCCATAATATTCTAGTTTTAGGTACAAGAAATTGTGGTCAACTGTATCAAATGCTTTCCGTAGGTCAATGAAGAACCCCAGAGGATATTCATTTTTTCAAGTGATGTATGTATGTATATAGTAATTCGAGCATCTGAATAATTTGCATCATTCGTACTTTTTCTCAGCCTAACCCAAACTGGCAGGGGTTCAGTATGTTGTGGGATATGAGGTAGGAGTAGATTTGTTTACGTATTATTTTTTCAAAGATTTTAGAGAGGAAAGCCAAGTTAACAAAATAGTGATCTTGTAGTGACTAATAAACAATAAAAACAATGAGGTAAAGTGCTTTTTGAAATACTTAGATAATAACAGTTGACAGCTGACAAATATACGATTAATAAGGAATACGTACTAGGATTTTTAGAGAATAACTGGATTTGGTAATACAGTACGTATAACAATGGAATTACAGTTATGGATCGAGGTTTCATAAAACTGTTCGTGGATATTAGTGGGTATAAACTGCATCATATTCTGACTCAAGATAGGCCAGCATCACCCAGTTACTGGCCCCACACAATACTGTCATGGATCACCCATCCAGTCACTGGCCATGCACAACACTGTTATGAGTCATCAATGACACTGTCATGGGTAAATCATCTACAGTGGACCCCGAGTAACGAACAAAATTCATTCCAGAAGCCTGCTCAAGTGCCATTACCGAACGAATTTACTCCCTTAAGAAATAATGTCAAGTAGGTTAGTCCATTTCAGACCCCCAAAAATACACTTACAAAAGCACTTACAATATTATACTTACATAATTGTACGATTTCCGAGGTGTTCGTAACTCGGGAGTCCACTGTAGTTACTCTCTCAACACTGTCATGGGTCATCCATCCAGTTACTGGCCACACACACTGTCATGGGTCACCCATTCAGTTACTGGCCACACACAACACTGCCATGGGTCACCCATCCAGTTACTGACCACACACAACACTGTCATGGGTCACCCATCCAGTTACTATCCACACACAACACTGTCATGGGTCACCCATCCAGTTACTGGCCACACACAACACTGTCATGGGTCACCCATCCAGTTACTGGCCACACACAACACTGTCATGGGTCACCCATCCAGTTACTGGCCACACACAACACTGTCATGGGTCACCCATCCAGTTACTGGCCACACACAACACTGTCATGGGTCACCCATCCAGTTACTGGCCACACACAACACTGTCATGGGTCACCCATCCAGTTACTGGTAACACACAACACTGTCATGGGCCAACCATCCAGTTACTGGCCACACACAAAACTGTCATGGGTTTGCAACAAGGCTAGTTCAGAGCTAAGGGAATGTCCTGAAGAAAGGTTAAGGGAAATAGGCCTGACGACGCTGGAGGACAGGAGGGTTAGGCAGAAATGATAACGACATACAAAATATTGCAAGGAATAAATAAGGTGGACAGAGACAGGATGTTCCAGAGATGGGACACAGAAACAAGGGGTCACTTGGAAGTTGAAGACTCAGATGAGTCAAAGGGATGTTAGGAAGGTATTTCTTCAGTCACAGAGTTGTCAGGAAGTGGAATAGTCCGGAAAGTGAGGTAGTGGAGGCAGGAACCATACATAGCTTTAAGACAAGGTATGATAAAGCTCATGGAGCACTGAAAGAGGACCTAGTAGCGATCAGTGAAGATGCGGTTACAGGAGCCGAGTCTTGACCCCTGCAACCACAAATAGGAAGTACACAACACTGTCGTGGGTCACCCATCCACTTACTGGCCACACACAGCAGTCATGGGTCACCCATTCAGTTAATGGCCACACAAACAATGTCATGGGTCATCCATCCAGTCACTGGCCATGCACAACACTGTTACGAGTCATCAATAATAATAATAGTTTATTGTGACATGATACAAAGACGTACAATGGGTTATAAGAATGGGGTGTACATGCCAAAAGTCCCTAATATGCAGAGCATTGTGGGCAAACTTAAAATTAACTAACAACTAAATGGTAAAAATTATAGTAAACAATTTACAAAATAAGTATAGTTGAGTATTTAAGCTATGAAATTTGAACATAACATTTTTGAAACATAATAGTTTTACAATTTTGAAGCTTTACAGTTTTATAATATGTCAACATAATAATTTATTATGTAGTAATGCAATTTATTAAATCAGATCAAACAATCAAATCAATTATTTGTGTTGCAATAATAGTTTATATGGTCATTAGATGAGTTACAAGGAGTACAAGAGTACAAAGTTAGATTAGGTTGCATTAATTATAACAGGTTTATACATTTATGAGATATAAGTTTCAACATTTGCACTAGATTATGTTTGAGAAATTATTTTTCTTTGAGCAATTATGTAAGGGGTTTTGAAGCTAGAGGAGTAACACAGTGAATAATGTTATTTTGAGGCAGTGGAAAGTGATTTATTAACTTTGTAGGTAATGTTAGGTATTGGGTATTTAGTTTTGGGTGAGTAGGTGGTTTTTTAGCAGAGTTTTGAATTGATGTACAAACAGGGTTTCTTTGGTAATCATAGGTAATGAATTCCAAATTTTTGGACCTTTAATGTGCATTGCGTTTTTGAATAGTGTTAGGTGGAACGGGGAACATCGAAGTGATATCTGTGCCTTGTGTTATGTTCGTGTCTTGTTAAGGTTGGTAAGGAGAATTTTGAGTGGTGGGTTAATATTTGAGTTTAGTGTTCTATGTATGTAATAGGCACTGTAAAAAGTATGGATGTCTTGTATGGTAAGTAAGTTTAGACTTTTGAATATTGGTGGAGTATGTTGTCTGGAGTGGGAATTTGTTATCATTCAGACTGCAGCCTTTTGTTGTGTTATTAATGGTCTGAGATGATTTATTGTTGTTGAGCCCCATGCGCAGATTCCATAGGTGAGATAGGGGTAAATGAGTGAGTGATATAGGGAAAGGAGAGATGGTTGTGGAACATAGTACGTACCTTATCTTGGATAGCATTCCTACAGTCTTGGAAACTTTCTTGGAAATTTTTTGTATATGTGTCTGAAATTTGAGGCCACTGTCAAGGTGGATTCCTAAGAATTTCCCTCTGAGTTTTGTGACAAGTGATCCGTTTACCATTATGTTAAGTGAAACATTTGTAGCTCTGTTCCCAAACTGAATGAAATAGGTTTTATCAACATTTAGAGTAAGCTTGTTAGTCATCATCCAGGTAGATATTTTCTGTAATTCAGCATTTACAGTGTTGGCTAGTATGACTGGGCTTGAGTGAGAGAAGACGTATGTAGTGTCATCTGAAAATAGTATGTGTTTGAGTAGTTGAGATGCATTTGGTAGGTCGTTTATGTAAATGAGAAAGAGAAGTGGGCCAAGAACACATCCCTGTGGGACACCAACTGTAATTGTTTGTTTGTGTGGAAGAGTTAGCTCCATTTGTGTACACATATTGGCTTCTGTCGCTAAGGTATGACTAAGTAGTTGAGGGAGTGCCCTCTTATACCATAGTGTGATAATTTTAAGTGTAACAGATTATGGTCAACTGTATCAAAAGCTTTACGTAAATCAATGAAGATTCCCAGTGGGATTTCTTTTTTCTCGAGAGCGGTGTATATTATTTCTAGCATGTGTATAATGGCATCATTTGTGTTTTTATTAGGACTGAGGGACCTGAACTTGGGATTTTGCTTGCCAGCTTTTTCCTATGGTGGAGAAGAAAACATTGAGTCTGTTTGCTGTTTCAGTCGGTGGGAGTAGGGGGTTCATCTGGTTTTGTCAGTTTGATTGTTCTGTTTCTAGAATTTCGTTAGGGTATTCCAGGTCTTTTTCATATCACCTTTAAGTTATTTAATCTGCTCTCATAATACAATTTTTGACCTTCTTATCAGGCTGGTTAGATTTGATGAGTAAGCGTTTTGTTTGTTCTCTTGTTATTTGACCCATTCTGTACTGTTTTTCATATAGGTGTTTTATATTAATGGATTTGAGAATGCTGGGTGTTAGCCAGGGACTGTTTAGTCTCTTAGCTGTGATCTGTTTAGTTTTTTTAGGGCAATGCATGTTATAGAGGTATTGGATCTTTTTTAGAAAATTATTAATACATCTGTCAGTATCTGTATAGGTGTCTAACTCGGTTTGCCAGTCGATGTTTGACATAGCTGGTATGAAGTTATTAATAGCTGTCTCATTATGTAGTCTGAAGGTAACTTTATTAGTCTCATGGGGTAATTTACCTAGGTTGGTTACAAAAAAGGTAGGGTAGTGGTCTGTGGTATTATCTGTGATTATGCCTGATTTTAGAGGGGATATGGTGTTAGTCCAGATGTGGTCTAATAGGGAGGCAATAGTCTCAGAGATTCTTGTTGGTTTTGTTACTGTTGGTAGAAGTAAGCAGTTGCTCATAGGGTTTGTGAAATCAGTTACTTGTGGGTCCTGATCTTGTAGGAAGTGATCTGGAGTCTCATGTTAGTATTAAGTGGTCTTTGTTCATGTGCATCAGTAATCTACTTCCTAATTTTCACTAAATTGGCTAATATTTGACTGTGGTACCCTGTAGATGTTTATCACTGAGAGGTTTTTGTAGGTATGGTTGTCCCTCGACTTTGGTCTTAATCTGTTCCAGGAGCTAGACCTTAACATGAAAAATTCTAAACTCGAAACCTTATTTCCCATAAGAAATAATGTAAATACAATTAATCCGTTCCAGACATCCAAAAATATTCACAAAAATTAATTTTGTAAAGATTAACTATACTTTTATATTCACAAAACAATTATAAATATATATAAAGTATAATACATTTATAATTAAACATTTAAAATAACATTTACTTACCTTTATTGAAGAGAGTTGCTGGCATCTGGAAGATAGGGAGGAGGACAGGGGAAGGGAGCACTCATTGTTTGAAGGGAAACCCCTCCAAAAGGACTTCAGGTAACAAGTCCCTCTCTGGGGTTACTTCCTTCTGGTCTTTTAATGCCACTAGGACCAGCTTGAGAGTCACTAGAACTCTTCTTAGAAAAATAACTGTCCAGAGTCCTCTGTTTCTGGCACCTCTTTAACATTTTCCTGAAGTGCAACATGGCTCTGTCACTGAACTGGTTGCAGAGATGGCTTATTTCAGCTTGCTCAGGGTGGTGTTTTTCAACAAATGTCTGCAACTCATTCCACTTTGTACACATGTCCTTAAGCAATGAAGAAGGCACCTCATTCACTCCCTCTTCCTCCTGTGAATCAATAGCCTCAACTCGGGTCTTATGCTCTTTCAGTTCCAGCTGTTGCAGCTCTTCAGTGATTAGGTCTACCCTGTGCTCCTCCACCAACTCTTCCACATCCTCACCACTCAACTCCAACCCCAGGCTGTTTCCCAATGCCACAATATCTTCCACAACAGGCACAGGGTCAGCATCAAATCCTTCAAAATCCCTCTTTTAACACAATCCGGCCACAGTGGTCTCCAAGCAGAGTTCCTGTTAACATTGTGTTTCTTAAAGGCTCTGGGATTTTCTGCGTGATACACCAGTAAAGGCTTCACTTTAAAATCACCACTGGCATTAGCACACATCATGAGAGTTAGCCTGTCTTTCATAGGCTTGTGTCCTGGCAGTGCCTTTTCCTCCTGAGTAATGTAGGTCCTCTTTGGCATTTTCTTCCAAAACAGGCCTGTTTCATCATAATTAAACACTTGTTGGGGTTCGAATTTTTCAGTGTCTACGAACCCCTTAAATTCACTCGCAAACTTTTCAGCTGCACGTTGTCTGAGCTGGCTCCCTCACCATGCCTCACAACACTGTGTATGCCACTACATTTCTTAAACCTCTCAAACCAGCCTCTGCTGGCTTTAAAATCACTCGCATCAGCACTGGTTCCAGGCATTGTCTTGACAAGATCTGCGTGCAACTGCCTTGTCTTTTCACAAATTATCATCGTGGAAATACTATCACCCGCTATCTGTTTTTCATTGATCCACACTCCCAACAACTTCTCAACCTCATCCACTGTTTTCGATCTATTTTTCGTTAACATAACACCTTTTGCAACATTAGCTTCCTTGATTTCTTTTCTCTTTGCCAGGATAGAGGTGATAGTAGATTGCTTTTTGTTGTACATCCTGGCAAGCTCACTCACACGTACGCCACTCATATTTTTCTACAATCTCTTTCTTCACTTCAATGGTGTTCCTCACTCTCTTTACACAGGGGTGCCACTAGGAAGCTTCTTTGGACCCATGGTGACTTATTTCAAAGTAACAATTACTAAACCACCAATAAACACAACAAATGTATTGTGAATGCTTGAAAGAGCGCACTGGGTATTGTTCACTCAATTGTAAACAACACTAGACTGGCGTCCTGCGCGGCAAGGCGCGCAAGCGCAGGCAGGCGGACAGGTCTGGTATGGACCGCTACACGAGTAAAGACCAATACAAGAGAAAAATATTGACCGAAAAAAGCAACTTTAACACGAAACAACCGTTATTCGGACAGACCAAAACATGGGGTACCACTGTAGTACAGTGGACCCCGGATTACGATGAGCGTCGGATTACGCTAATCGGTTAGCGATACATTTTTCCGTAAAAATATTGGCTCAGTTTACGATGATCCACTCGGAATACGCTATTCATCTTGGACGCATACACGTGCCCTGGGACAGCAGTGTGCCATTGTTTACCAGCGAGTGAGTGCCACCGCCGCCACCCACGCATTCATACCATACATTTTGTCATTTTTTCCACTGTTTTTAGTGCCTGCAACTGCTAAATAAGCCACCATGGGTTCAAAGAAAGCTCCTAGTGCCAGCCCTGAGGTAAAGAATGTCAGAAATACGGTAGAACTGAAGATCATTGCACAATGGACTGAAGTGCAAGGCTTTATGGATGAATATCACCTTAACAAAGCTGTTGCAGGCCGTGCTGGCAACATGTACAATGACAACGCGGTGTCCCATTTCAGGGATGTTTTAAAGAAACGCCAGACACAGACCCTCCCTGGACAGATTTTTGGTTAGAGGGGGTCAAGTGACTCTCAACCTGGTCCTAGTGGCATTAAAAGAAAAAGGCCAGTAACCCCAGAAAAGAACTTGGTACCTGTAGTGTTAATGGAAGGGAATTCCCCTTCCAAACACTAGCATACTACTCCTTCCTCCCCTCCTTCCTTCTTCCACACATCAACAACTCTTCAATAAAGGAAATTTATATATAGAGTGGTACCTGGTTAACGATATTTTTTCATTCCAGAATGCTGTTCAAGTGCCATTACCAAACGAATTTATCCCCATTAGGAATAATGTAAAATAGACTAGTCCTTTTTGACCCCAAAAACACACTTACAAAAGCATTTAAAAAATAAACTTACATAAAAGGGCGAGTTTGGGGACCATCGTTAACCGAGGTACCACTGTACGCACATGTACTGTGAGTTAATGTGTAAAAAATATTTATTTTAATATTTTTGGGTGTCTGAAACAGATTAATTGAATTTCCATTATTTCTTATGGGGAAAATAGATTCGGATTACGATATTTTCGGTTAACGATAAGCCCTCTGGAACGGATTAATAGCGTAATCCGGGGGTCCACTGTATTTGGATTTAAACTTAGCTATTAAATATTCTCTATGTTCATCTCTTGTGCAAGTATTGTTGATACATTCAAGCTAGTCCGAGTAGTAATAGCTGTGCCACCCACTTGTTGGTCTGGCCTACAGTTGTGTATGGCTGTGTCACCAGGAATGGCATAGATATCTGTAGTACAGTGGACCCTCATTATTCGAACAATTTGTTCCAGGAGCTTGTTCTTTACACGAAATGTTCGGGGAAAAGGGGATTTAATATTTCCCATAAGAAATACAGTGGAACCCCCAGTTCGTAAGGTTCTTATTTCGCAAACATCGTGTTTCGTAAGCTTTTTACGATTTCGAGAATCGTAAAAAAGTTCGTGTTTCGTAACGTATTAGACCTGTCCGCCTGCTCCGCGCCTGCGCTGGACGGAACGCCGCCAGTGAAGCGTTGTTTACCATTGAGAGAACATTACCAGCGCCTCTTTCAAACATTCACACTACATTTGGTGTTTTTTTGGTGATTTAGTGATTGTCACTGTGAAATAAGTCACCATGGGTCCAAAGAAGCTTCCCTAGGGG